>JANSTT010016820.1:0-19829 GCA_026745375.1 Platyura marginata | reverse complement strand
CGATTTTCTGTCATCTGTCATTGAGAAAATGATAACAAACCCTAGAAATTACATAAAATTGATTACAGGGCCATAACAGCAGGTCGTAAAACTTTTTGGTCTATAAATAAAATTTTAATTTTTTTATTCTCTATCATTTTTGTCATATTCATTTTTTCCGTAATCCAAATATTTTTCGAGTAAATGAATGATTTATGTACATATATAAAAAATTTGTGCAAAATGTACCACAGCCCCTCCTATACCTTGTCCGATTTGTTCCAAAAACAATAGAGATCTTACTCTAGGACTACATAATAAAGAGTAAACATTTTAGCTTTCTAGCTTCAGCCGTTAAGCAAAAATTTGATTAGCATCATACGGGTTTAAAAAATTATTGTAAACAATAATATTTTGATTTGACAAATATCAATGTCAATATATAATATCGCATTCGCAGCGCAATTGTGTCTCTAGTTTTGACCTCTGCGCAAAATTGCGATGAAACTCGCAATCGCAATGAATAAAGGAACGATGATTGCGCTACGAAGGATTACGACTTTATGTCAAATTGCGAATAAAGGAACGCTCTCCAGAGAGTACCTCTATCTCCCCTATACCTTATCCGATTTGCTCAATAGAGATTTTACTCTTACTTAATAAACTGTACAAATTTCGACTCTCTAGCTTCAGCCATTTACCCGAAATCGTGATCATGGACATTTACATTTCGACTTAAAATTTCACGTTACAAACGCCGTACCAAAATTATAATACCCTTTTATGCTACGTTCATGCGGGTATAAAAATACATAAACATTACAAAAATTAGCGCTACATAAAATTTTGAACTCTCTGGTCTATTCAGCGGTTTGTGTATTTTTAACGCATTACGACAATGGAAATGGGTATACAAATAGAGGGTTAAAACTATGTATATATAGATACTTCCGGTACTCCCGGGTAAAAGAAAGTGGGAAAAATTGATAAAAAATAATAATATAGTTTTAAAAAATCCATAAAGTAATATTATAATAGAAGTGCCTACACCTATATCAGATAGAATAACTATCTAATTATAAAGACTAGAATCTATATAATTATCTTCATACATACATAAGTACATATGTAGATATATCTATAAAGGTATTATTTACCTAATGACTATTTATCTTCATTATATAAAAACATTAGTAGAAATACTTTATTTAGGCCAAAAATTCAGCAAACTTATTGAAATTTACTTTTGTGCTGTGTCACGCAGTTCAAAAGCTATTTAATGACTTAGGAAAGTAATTGTCGATATAATGATACGAAATCTGGAAAATTAGACCAGTAATTAATTACACCTTATAACGACACATAAATATATGTATACAAAACATGAAAGTCACGTTCAAATGTACTTATGGTTTTTCCATAATTACGAAATTAATCAAAAGAAATTTTGATAAAAAAAGTGAAAAGATATTGGTGGTAAAATTACGCCTACAAATAATTGTGTGCCTATATACTCTTTCAAACTATAACTATACCTATATCATGTGTTATACGTAAATAGAAATATTGCGTAGGCGTTGGCCCTGTGCTACAAGTTGTCCTAAATATAGTCCATATAATAAATTGCTTTAAATTTAAAGTTTGAGTTCATTATACACCCGTATGAGCGCAGTATCAAAGGGTATTATAACTTTGTTTGTAACGTCCCTTAATATTCACTTCCAAGTCAAAAAAGAATTTTATAAAATAAAAATATCATGAATAGACCAAAAAGACGAACTGACTATACTTTCATTTAAAAAAAAAAAAAAAATTGCAAATATTTTATTCTGCCATGCCGCCACTGGAATAAAGGTAAATTATCAGATAGACCCAAACCAAAAATCATGAATGTCGACAATAGTTAAAATTAACATATTAGCTTCGGTGCCCGGGTATATTATTAAAAACCTTGTCTGTGGAAAATTCCAAAGGGACTGATGCGTTTTCGCGCCAGTAGCCTGAAATGGGTTCCGCGCGGGAGAATAGATCATCCACGAAATGCCGCCATCTTATTTTGTTTTGTGCCAGAGTTGCGAGAGATTCTGAGCCAAGTATTCTTTGGACGGCCTCTTCTTCGGTTTCCTTGGGAGTTCCAGTCGAGCGAAGATTTCGCGATGTCATCCTCGGGTTTCACAGGGTATGGCCGGCCAATCCATGGAATGGAACAAAAAAAAAACATTTTGTGTTTTGAAAAATATAGGGCCCCCCTCAAACTTTCCTGAAATCACGCTACTGTTATATGATACTTATAATAAATTCTCCGAATGTACAATTTCTAAACAATTTCAGAAGTTCCACCAACGCCTCGAAATCCGATACCTACACCGCCATCAGCATCGTTAGCAAATCAACAAGATAGCCGATGGATTTCATCACTTCGACGACGTGATCCAGAACTTCAGCCAACCTTACCGTCAATAAATCATCATTATAGTACAACTCAAAACAGTAACAGTAATGTTGCATTTACTATAACAAATGAAAAACGCGGAAGAAGTAGTAAAATCTTGTCTTCGGTTCGAAAAAGTCGATCAGTTGATCGAATTAGAGCAAGAAAGGTTTCAAAGGCCTATCATATCTTAACATTTTTCATAAATTAAAATAATTTTAGTTAAAAACAAAAGAAAAACCAAAAAAATCATCATCAGAAGAGGCAGACGATGACCAAGAAGCAACGTCAATTGAAGAAAATTCCACAATGCAAAGTTCCCGGAAAAGTTCACCGCTAAGTAAAATGAAAATGTTTAATCCAACTGGATATGAACCACATCTCGTGGAGAGTTTAGAAAAGGAAATTCTTCAACGAGATCCAAGTATCCAATGGTGTGATGTAGCCGGATTAAATGAGGCTAAGGCTATTTTACAAGAAGCCGTTGTTCTACCTGTAATAATGCCCGAATTCTTTAAGGGCATCCGTCGACCGTGGAAGGTGGTTTGATAATGATAGTGTAAACTTTGATTTAAGCGGCGTTCTTTTCAATATAGGGAATTTTAATGGTTGGACCGCCTGGAACGGGAAAAACAATGTTGGCTAAAGCTGTCGCTACCGAATGTGGAACAACATTTTTTAACGTTTCGTCCAGCACATTAACATCCAAATACAGGGGCGAAAGCGAAAAATTGGTTCGTCTACTATTTGAAATGGTAAGAAATGGCAAAAGACATTCGAAGAGCCCCAAAAATTTTACCGGGTGATACTTTTAGGCTCGATTCTATTCACCAAGTACAATATTTATTGATGAAATTGATGCACTGTGTGCAAGTCGTGGAACAGATACAGAACATGAAGCCAGTCGACGATTTAAGGCCGAGCTTCTCATTCAAATGGATGGACTTAATGCGTCAATGTATTACAAACCTATTAAAATATTGAATGCATTGAATCCAATGATTATTTTTCTAGGTATGACAATAAAATCATAATGGTTCTAGCTGCCACAAATCATCCATGGGATATTGACGAAGCTTTTAGAAGACGTTTTGAAAAACGTATTTATATAGGGCTTCCAAATGGTAACAGTTAGCATTGAAAATGAAATAATTGCTTATTTATGTACACTTTTAGAAGAAACACGCTCAGCATTGCTCAATTTATGTTTAAAAGATGTGAATATTTCTACTTCATTAGATATTTCAAATATCTCAGATAAACTTAAGGGATATACAGGATCGGATATCAGTAACGTTTGTCGGTAAGTGTAAATATTTTAATTTAATGTGTACGTTGTGGACGTACATCGTAAATGTTTGATTGATTTTTTCCGTGGTTATTTTGAATATTCGAAATTATTTCGTATACCTAGAGAAAAGACGGTTCATATAGCAAACGCACTAACATTAATAATACAACTATGAATAAATTACTTCGATTTTCTTGTTTTATGAGATATTTTAATATATGCGCTCCTCAATTTTCACAAATTTTCTTGTCTGATAAATAGTTACTTATAGAGAGGACCACCTGTACACAATTGCACATTACAAACAAATAAATTCAATTTAATCAAATATTTTCTATAGCGATGCAGCAATGATGGGAATGCGACGAAAAATTACGGGACGAACACCATCGGAAATAAAGAAAATTCGCCGTGAAGAAGTTGATCTTCCAGTAACATCACAGGACTTCCAGGAGGCAATGAATCGTACTAGAAAATCAGTATCGGCTACAGATGTTGCACGTTTTGAAAAATGGATGAATGAATATGGATCATGTTAACTTATTTACAAAAAAAAATACTACAATTAATATTAAATATGTTGCACACCAATTTTCTTATGTATTATGCACACTGATTAGAAAAGATGAAGACGAGGTAAAAAAAATAACACATTTATATCCAACAGTAAATGTATTTTTAATTTTTTCGCCCTTTAAACATTCCTTAAAATAAAGTTTTTTTTTTATACATTGAGTCTATTACAATATCAAGTTTGGTTATCGCAGTCGTATTTGTTGCGCAAAATTTTGTTAATAAAGTGAAAAAAAAAAAACAAAATTTTTCTTGCGTTTTTTTCCCCTTTTGATTGGATTTGTGTTAAAAAAAATTGCAAAACGCACAAATATGACTAGTAACGGCAGTAAAATTTTAATATAAAAAAAGCCTCGCTACATTACATTTTATAATATCAACAATAATCGAGGCACAATTATTTCGTACAAAAACAACAACAATTCCAACAACTATGGAAACACTGAGAGCGGCTAAACATGTATGTATCTACTATAAATTTGCCAACAAATAAAGAATATATTTTTCTTTAACGTAATTTTTTTCATTTTATTTATTGATTATTTTGTTTGTTTACTTTTTAACTCTAACAACACTGTGTATATGTAGATATATATTTAAATTGTTTGGCAATACAAAATTCCAATATTCAATTACAAGTAGTATACAACAAACATCATCTAAAAATAATTTATTTATTTTTATTTAACTTTATGTTTAAAATTAGTTATGTATTTACATTATTTATTGCATTCAAACGATTTGTCTTATGTTGCTTCGTATAAATTGTACGAACAAATATTTAAAAAAAAAATATATATTTATATATATTTATATACATATATTTGTATATATATATATATATATATACGATTGTAGGTATAGTGACATTTTATTGTTGTTTTCGTGCAGCCGTTCGAGATCGCCAAGCGGTAATTAAATTCCAGGCAAAATACAATGAAAAACCGTGAATTTGTAGTGCAACCAATACAAAAGCATACCATAGAAGACCATATGGTAATCCCTGAATAAACATTTTGTATTTGTAGTGAATTTTTTAATTTATAATAATTTCAATTTTTATTTGTTGTAAACATGCATTGAACGTGTCTCCTAATTATAAATATCTTGGATGGAGACTTTATAATGATTGAAACCCAGATAAAGAAATTGCAGAATTGAGACGGCAAGAACCTCATTTCAAAAGTATTACAAAATAACGGCATTCATAGCAGTCTTCAATTAAGATATCTACAATGCAATGTATGATCAGTATTATTATATGGTGCAAAAGCATGAACGTTAAAAGTATCATCAATGAATAAACTGGAGATGTTTGAAATGTGGTATTACCGACGGTTATTAAAAATTTCTTGGAGTAACAAATGTAGAGGTCTTAGGGAGATATAATGCGAGGCCTAAAATACGAACTACTGAAACTTATCGTAGAAGGAAAAATTGAAGGAAGACGAGGTGTTGAAAGAAAACAGATGTCTTGGCTGAGAAACTGGACCGGTTTAAATACAATCGGAAAACTAATACATAGAGCAAGATGTCGTGAAGAATATGCCAATATTATAACAAATATTCAATAAGATAAATAAAATCAATCATTTCATTGCTGACAATGGAATATTCTAGGTCGTTGTGTAATTTTGCTAAATTATAAACGATTTGGAGTTAAAAGAGAAATTGATTATCTTGAATTTAAGAAATTGTTATAGCATAAAACCATATGGTATGGAAATCCTATTTTGAAATATGATCACTTATAACCCATATATTTATGTTCGCTGTGTATCAATATGCTGTTCAAATGGCTAAAAAATCTTGCAAAATATCTGTAAAAGGAGATCAAATTTGTTTCAACAACTAACGCTAGATATTTATTTATAATACGACGAATATGGATAATTCTATTTCTGGCATTGTTGTTGTAGTATGTACTGGTCATCTTTGGGAAGATCCCGATTTGAGGAGATTTTCTCCTGAAAACATGTAGTTCGAATTCCACTTGAAAAGGAAGAACACCTCCAATAATCGCATGTACAATAACTATCAGAGAAATACAAAATCACTGAAGCTGTGTCATGAGATAAACATTCTTAACTTTTTCAAGAATGTTCGACTTTTTTCTTAGTTATTTAAATAATTTTTAACGGTGGTTGCAATACGATATTAATTATAAAAAAAGTTTTCCAAACAGAAAAAGAAAATTTAAATAAAAAATTTAAACTTACCTGCCAAATCAATACATCCGTTTCACTTATTTCCAAACCTTCCTCGAGAGTAATGTAGTCGATAACGTCTCGTAAATAGTAAATAATACAATAGATCAAGGGAAGTATACCAAAAGTTGCCAATCCAATCATATACTTTTTCATATCTCGCATTCGGTTTCCTTTAGCAGCCGATAATGCAATAAATGATGTTAAAATCGATAAACACCAAACATATTCCCACCAAAGTGGCACCGGTACACGAAGTTCCTCAATTTCCAATATGAAAATGTCTAGTCTGTCTAAAATGTCGGCAGATAATTTGGCAAGCATAATAAAAAATAGTAAATGATGAAAGAATATGCAGTATTTGAGACGTGATTTGTTAACAGCACTAAAATAAAAAAAAAAAAATTGCTATTAGTAGGTAGTTTTTTATTTGTTTTTTTTGCATAAATTTGGGCGCAAAATACCAACCAATATGACACCTGTCAAGTTTTATATTTTCTAATTTGCGAGGTTTTTACCACAATTTCTAGTTTCAATTAAAATTGAATTAATTGCAATCGTATGCTTTAACCTTGATATAATTTGTTAACAAAACAGAGGCATATATTGGCATTTTGCCGAAAATAATTGAAAATTTTATAATAAAGATAGGTGGAACCTTGTAAAAGAACAAACCTGATTTGGTAATGTGCGGCAATTCGTTGTCTATGCTCAAAATCTGCCCCGTCTGTACCTATAATCATTGGTCCACCACGTGAGGCCATTATTTAGTGTTAGATGTGCTGTTTAATGTTAGAAAATTTAAGGAAAACCGGGATGAATTAATAGCACAATTTTTTGTCAAAAATACATCACGTCGAGTTCGATTTTTCACTTTTGTCACGTTGGTACACGTATGGCTACGTTGTGCTACGTTTTTAACCATAGATCTTATACTAGAGATTGATTGAAAAAATTTATGAAAAGTTGAGGTTTGTGATTTGCATTAACTTGCTCAATGAATTTTGTTTATTTTATACAGTTTATACCCGTATGATGTTAACCCATTTGATCGAAGGATCGAAAATGACCCAATGATAAATTCCTTTACATCTTTATTGAAATAGTGCAAAAATGAAATGAAATAGTGCACAAATGGGTTAACCAAATGTATAACTTTGGTACGGATACGGAGATTATAACTCTCATTAGGCCATGCCACACGCTGTTGTCATTGGTCGCCTAAAACAGGTTTTATATGCAATTTTACCCTTTACCTTACATACGTTTTGCCTATATAACCTGTTTTGGGCGCCCAATGACAACAGCGTGTGGCATGGCCTATTAACCCTATAGTGCAAAACTTTTTGTAACGCAAACGCAAAAGTGTGTCCAATGGTCTTCACATACAATTACTATTAAAATAAAAGTGTTTGTTCTATTTCTTTTAAAAAACTTTAAAATTTTATTTAGGTAAACGTTCAAAATTAAAAAATGACGTAGATTTTTTGATAGAAGAAAATGAAAAAAAATTGGCCGTTCATAATTTTAAACTTTCTTAATACTAGTTTTGAAACTTTGTATTTTTATATTAATTTAAATTTCCATCACCTTTTGCTAAATAAAATTATACGTGGCTTTATAGAACCCGTTATATAGATACATGTTTATGTATGTATAAAGCTACGGGCACATTGCGCCGCGCCGTGTCGTTCCGTTCCGCCCCGTTTTTAAATATTGAAAATGTCAACGGAAGGTATGTTACAATGTGGGAACGGTACGTCGAAAGTTGGCAAAAATTAAAATTGAACGGAACACATAACCTTAATGTGGCTTTTAAAACTGTGTATCACTATACGTTTTATTCGATTTAAGAAAATAAATTTTTTTAACCATTTACAATACGCTGTTTTCGTATTTTTTTGCTTTTAATTTTTTAGAACTTTTTATTTATTATTTGGTTTATTATTTTGATATTGTCGGAACGAAGCAATGTCTAGATGCTAAATTTGAGCGGAACGGAACGGTGCGATGCATTGTGTCTATAGCTTAAGTATAAGGTATTTCATATCAATTTGACAAATCAGTTTTACACCGAACAGAATTTCATCAATCAATATCGTAATTTTTAGAGATTAGATTAGTAAAACCGCATATTCATCTTTGCCACAGACAAGTAACTTTTACTTTTCTGTGTCCTTGCTAACCGGCTGTAATAGTTATTTCTTCTTTTTCTTTACTGCCTAAACTACCGTTTAAAATTTAAATGCTGAATGTGAAGAGGGAGATATACATATTACTTTAATTTTTGTATTACCAAAATCGCTCTTTATACCACCTTAAGACAGAGGGACCCAAGAAACCAATTGATTAACACCTACAGAAATAGAACAGAAGCAGCCCAGAGAGAAAAAACTATATTATTAACAATTATTAACTTTATTGGAAAGGACACAAAATTTGACTAAATCTTGATAGGAAAAGGAGAAGGATTATGTATTTCGAAAATTATTAGATAAGATAAGATTTTGAAATATCGCAAACAAAACAGATAAGATAATTCATTTTCAAAAACAAATGGCTATTTAAAATAAAATTCCTATTTATATGTTATCTCAGCGTATAAACAAATAAAATCTAATCATAATTAAAATAATTTTTTGGATTTGACAAATCAATTATTCTTTCTAACTAGCCAGCCTTTAAATCCATATATACTCAAACAAAATCACATCCCATGTTAATACCATTTTATTAATATTCCATGAAAAGTTAAATGACAAAATAACAATTACACATTATTTGCTCAATGACCGTGTGGCCTAATGGATAAGGCGTCGGACTTCGAATCCGAAGATTGCAGGTTCGAGTCCTGTCACGGTCGATTGGATTTTTTTTTATTTATATTATTCTTTTTTTCTTTTAACTAAAATTTTATACAAAATAAAATCCAAGAATTGAAATATGTTATTTTGCTCGATAAATTTCTACTTGCAATGAATGACAAATGCTGTCCGGTATCTCTCGTCCGACTGGCATAGAAACATCACCTGTAAAATAAATTAAATAAGATTTTCGGATTTAAAATAATTAATTTAATAAAACAACCATGAGGACATGCGCACAATGCCACCAATAAATTCATATCGGCTATAAATTCAATAAAATCGCCTTTTCTTGATGGACTTGCCTTGCAAAAATATTGCTGAGTGTCCTATATATGTACATATAAATAGAGCAGTATCAGAAACAAAAGTTAAAATAAAAGATTAAACTGACAACTGACTCTTGTAAAACCAGTAAGCATAAAAATGTTCCATACATCATGGACATCACTTTCTTCCAGCCCATGTTCTTTGACTGCTTCAGTTAAATAGGTGTGGCAGCTTCCATAGTGATCATTTCCAGTAATAAGTTTGTATGTATAATCATCACATCTTGTTCCTAAGAATTGGATCAATATAATGTATTTATGTAAGCATGTAAGCAATTCATTTACCAATTACATCATGAACGGAACCTCCATCTTTATCAACTCCATAATCTTTAAGAGTATCAAAAACAAAAGTGGCCATCGGTCGCAAATAAGGTAAACAACTCCACAAACGATCATACACTTTTAAATGTGTTGAATGAAGCTGGCGTGTTTTGCCCGAGTAGAAGTGTTCCTTGGGATTTTCCAAATTCCAGAAATTTACATCACCAACCTTCAAATATAATAGAAACATTAAAACACAGAATTTCTTATCGCTTCATATTTCACCTGTGATCCTTCATTAACGATAATTCTACAGAGATCTCCCTTCTGCAGTTTCCATGAACGGGCTGATTTTTTCGGCACTATTAATGTCTCCACTAAGTGTCCCAGCAGTGCCTTATGCCTTTTTTCATCATATTCTGACTTTGATACAACTGCTGCTTTTGGTTTGTCATAACAAACGATTGGATCAGTTATTTCAAAAGTACGAGGTTTATCATCTTTGCCACACCATCCACCACTCATTCTGTTAATTAAATTAATAAAATTATAAAATAATGAATTTATAAAACCTTTCAAGTGTAATAGTAAGACATATTTACTACTTGAGAAAGAGAATAACAAGTCTTTCTGTTTTACTATATTACAATCGAAGTCGACAATATACAATAAATTTCGCGTTTTTGAATTTTAATTAAATTAATAATAACTATGACGTAATATATGTATATGTATTTAATGATTTTACCTTACGTACGTTGATAATTATGTTTTAAATTATCTGCTAAATAACACTTCTCTCTAAATCTAAAGAGTACTAACCACAAAATGAATGTAATCAAATAAAAATCACTCAAAATACTACTGTATTTATTATCTTTTTACGTAACGTATGTATGTATACGCGAACTTATTATACACATATAGCCAGACACAATTGATAACATGATTACCACAGTATTACAAACATTCTTCAGTTTTTATCATTCAATTGTCAGCAATATGTTTGGAAAGAGAGAGAGAGAGTGCGAGGGTCTCAAAAAATGTTTTGAATTATTTTATTATCTAACATTTTTTTAAATTATGCTGTCTTATCATTCGCACATAACTATAAACAAAATCCTATGGCTTTATGATATTGATATCGACCTGTTAACTAATCTACATTTATTTAACAGTGTAACTTCTGTCTCAGTTTATTATGCTGTTAAAATGATTGGATAGATACCTACCCAACACCTTGTACATATTTGTAACTTAATTTGTATTACAAAACCGCATAAATGTTTTTACATTTGTCTTTTATTGATAAACAAATAATCAACTAAAACACAGCCACTGATAAAATTTAATCTAAATATAAAAAATTTCTTGTCTATTATGTTTTTTTATGCTATTATTATAAGATGGTTGGATCGGGTCGGGTATTTAGATTTTGATTATTAAACATTACGTGTTTGATCAAGTAATTTGTGATACATGATAATTATGCATACCTTTATTTATAGAAATACACACACATACAAAAAGAGATTGATTTAAATAAATTTTTTAGCCATAACTTATTATATTCATATAGATATTTAAGTGAACTATTCACAACTGTCAGGATGGCCGAGCGGTCTAAGGCGCCAGACTCAAGAGTAATCTTGCCTATTAGAAATAGGCTTTGAGTGTTCTGGTCCTCTCTGAGGGCGTGGGTTCAAATCCCACTTCTGACATAACTTTTTTTTTTTACTTTTAAATTGATATTTGTTATTTTAATATCGTTCGTAAACAGTAATCTAAGTGGGTCGTAAGTTTAATTCCTCTTTGACAATAATTTTTTTTTTATTTAACTTTTGAATAAATTTTATTATTTTAATATCGTTCGTAAACATTGCATAGAATATAATTGCTTTAAGAAATGACATTAATAAAAGTGAATGTGATACTCGTATTTTGTGTTTCATTCAAAGTAATTCGGCGTCGACAAGATCTACAACTATATCGGTCATTTTTTGACGACACATATCGTTTGGTGTTACTGCTAATTCGGGCGCACCGGTTTCCTCTTCACATCGTCCAATATATAGGTCTGGTGCATCTTCCGATGAACATGTACTCATCGGTAGTATATCTACAGCTAAACCTAAGCCAAACTTGGCAAACGAGTGCCAATCTGACTGCAATCTAAAAAAGAAATATATTTTCATTTTATCCATTAAGTAGTTAGTGGAGTAATTTTATTATATTTTACTTATCCCATAGTTGATCTTCTGTTCCGCATTCGGCAGGCATAGGTCCTAACGTTTTAAGGGATTTTACTAGTTCTTTGTAGTAGAGATGTAACAAAGTTGCTTGATGATTACGTCTGAGCGATTTATCCGTACAGCAAAACATTAAATTAGCCAAATCTAGTGCTGGCGATCCATAGCGTATAAGTTGAAAATCGACAAGACACGTTTCCACCACACGACCGTGTTCATCATATTTGTACAGAAAATTATTAGTCCAACAATCGCCATGACATATAACGCCGAGTGATGAGTCGGAATTAAGTAATTCGACCATTTGACTAAAAAATGTATTACTACCAACAAAGCTTCGCAAACGTTCCACATATTTTGAGTTAGGCGATAGGGAACTGGACACCATGTCGATTGTACTTTTCGTAAGTTTTTTATAATAATTATGGTACCAGTTGGTATTTCCTTGCGAAAATATTCCTTCAACTATATTATTTTTAAATGCATCGAATTCGGACGGAAACTTATCCTGTACATTAATAATTAATTAATAAAAATACGCAATTTTTTTTTCTAGTTTTTAATTGAGAAAAATTACTTTATATGCCAAACTTAACGAATGGTATTTTGCTAGTTCCGTTAAAACGATTACCATTTGATCGTAGGTTAAACCCTTTCTTCTATCGGGCATTTGAAAGTTTCGTACTCGTAAATCTTCTAAAATGATTAAGTCATTTCTTGCTAAATGACACTTTGGAATTGCTTTAAATACTTCGTTACATTTGTTTTTTTGAAATTTTAAAAATTCTGGCATAAGGGATGTGTAGAATGTAACCTCATTTCTAAAAAAAAAAGAAAGTGGAACGTCAATTTTAGTTTGTTTTATTATATTAGTGATATTAACAACAAATTTTGTTAAAAATATACATAATTAATGTTTCCGTGGAATAGGAGTGAAATACAGGCGTCTCTCATATAACACGGAGGTTATAGGTTCCACAAAAATGCCGCGTTATACGGAACATGAGATAAGGAACCTATAGAAAAAGTAGGGTTACGTTACAAATCAAATAAAAACGCAATTTTTTTAATTATTAATAAAACTGCCAAATATCAGTTGAATTTAAATGGTTTTCAATAAACTTTCAGTTGAGTTTGAATGGTTTTCAATTAATTCGACTAATTTTGAACGTAACCCATGGGCATTTAAAAGGAAAAAATTAAAATTAATAAAACCAATTATTAACTTAGTCTTTCTAGGAATGCCTTCTCTAATATGTTTAGCACATAAAACAAAACTTAATCTGTTCAAAGGAGTGCAAAATGTATATGAAAACCTAAGGTGGTCTGTTACCGCACTTATTTTATCTTTACTTACCTAAATAATGTTTCACTTCGATATGCTTCTCGTCTGGCTCTGCTGTCAGGCAAACGTTTACATATCACAGATTTTTCCCATTTTAATACTTTGGCATCTTCAGTCGTTTTGAAACCTTTCAACAATATTCTATACAAAGCAGCCGTATAATTATCGCCTCTTCCAGATCCATGAGCTTCCTATAAAATTAAATTAATTCATTAATAATTAAATTAAATTTAAAATTAACCGCCTACATTAAAAGGAATATCATCGGATGAAACAGAAATTTAGTGTTCCAAATATTCTAAAATGATTTCGAAATTGCGTCGTTTATGCGTAGCAATAAAAAAAAAATTACTTTTTTAATTTTAATCATTATGGGTCTCAATTTGGCTTAATTTTAACAGTTTTTATAATATTTTTTTTAGATTAAAAGAACTCCTATAACTAGTCCTATAAGTCAGCGATTCCCAAATGAGAGATCGCGACCCAATTCGGGGTCGCATACAATTAAAATTGGGTCGCGTAAAATTAAAAATGTCACTGTGTTTTTCAAATATTAAAATTGTTTGCATAATATTGTAAACTCCACTCATCAATAAGTGATATCAATGTCTGTACTCTAGAACTAAGCTTTTTTTATTTCCTTCTTAACTCAAGGTAGGTTTTTTTGGCTGACTCCACAACTCCTCTGTTGGTCCTCAGAAAACATCAATTTATTTAAGGCTCTTGTGGAGTTATCTTGAACTGGTTTTGGACTGAGCATTTTTACATCAGTTATTTTTAACAGTCTAAATCATGTTGGAAAATGTTTGACATTTCACATTCAAACTATGATTTTTTTATATTTTTTTTATATAATTGAATTGAGTTGATTTGGTTAGGCCTCGAAATTAATATAAGTTGTAAATGGGATCTCAAAAAGCTTGGGAATCGCAGTTATATCTCCTATATTCTCTAAAGGCTGACGCACACTAAGGCGGTGACGGTACAACACAACACAGTAAAATGTATTTGGTGCCGCACACCGCGCTTGAATTTATTATTGATTTCCATATAAACCACTAATAAAAAAAAATTATTTATTATTGAAATAATGTCTACTATACCGCCACCCCCACCGCTTTTAGTGTGCGTATATATCCGCAACCGCTATACCGCCACCGCCACCGTTTTAGTGTGCGTCAGGCTTAATAGATTATTTTAATTTGCGTCGGTTTTCTGTGGAACCAATTTACAACGCAAATCGAGGCCTTGGTGTATTCCAGAAATGTTTCAAGATAAAAATTATCTCTCGTAATTATATAGGTATACGTTCTCTCAAGTCCTTTTTGCGCAATAGTGTAGTGTACCTCTCCTTTTCTTGAAAAATAAATTTGCGACCGCAGGCTTAACTTTTATTCGTAGTCGTAATACATATCTATTTGCTTTTCTTCTTTATTTGTTTTTTAAATTAAAGTTAAATTATCAATCTCTACATGCTTTAAAAAACACCGCTTAGCCATTAAAAATTGTTAACAAAATGCAGGTATATTACACCTATATGTAATTTGGAGGGAGTTGTGTTCGCGGGCAAGTTTGTAAGTTAACAATTCAACACTCACTGCACCGTTTTGCTGACGCCCTTTTTCCACAAACCCTATTATGAATGTACATACTAAATAAAAAATATCCTTTTGAAATCATAATTGAGTATCAATTTGATTATTATAAATGCATTCTAAAATTACTATTAATTTACTCATTCATAATACTATATTTTCAGATGTTTTTGTTTATTTTTAATTAAAAAAAATAGTAGGTATAGTCTTGCCAAAAATGTTGCGCCTGTGCTATACAATCATATAATGTATATTTGTACAGAGAGATGAATAGCATAACACCAAAGATTCATGACAAAAACAAATTTCAAACAACAAATTAATTACTACACTACAACTATACCCAATATAATTAATGAAAGTCTATTTACTTCATGAAATTCAAAATAAAAACAATAATGTTCCATTAAAAGCGCACAGTAAATTGTTCAATTGAATTCAATCAACTACATAATTTATATAGAATCAACAGATGATCTGCAACATTTCAATAAACTTTTCTCCCATTTGTTGATGTTGATTTTCTTTGTAAAATTCCATTACACACCAAGCAAAATAATAAAAAAGAAAAAATATCCAATCGATCGTCATAATATAGGTAGGTACATAACATAAAATATTTAAAACATCGCAATTTGTATACATTTTCTTGGCTCATTTAAAAATAAAAGAGAAAATCACAATTTACGCTTTATAATAGAATTTATAATTTTTACTAGATTATATCTACATATGTACCTCCAAAGAATCAATCACAACTCCAGGTTCAGCTTCGCCAAATATCGTTTGAAATACATCAACATCTAATCTCGACACTGAACAATTCTGATCGTTTATTCCCATTTTTAAATTTATTAGTCACAACTATAATAGAATACTGTAGAAGAAAGAGCGAGCTTTTCAATTCAACTTTTCAGAAAACACTAACAAAACTTATTTTTTTTCCGTGTGGTATTTCCTTCCGCATAGAAAGCAAAAATCCTATTCCCTGTATCAAGTGAACTTTATTTGCAACAAATCAATAACTATATATGCAATACAGCGACACCTACAGAACTTTTCACGAATCACATAAACAAAATTTAAAATTGGAATTTTCTTAGTATATTTATAAATACCCAGTTTGATTTTAGTGAGTTGGATGAGTTAGACAGAAAAAAAAACTGTTGCTTCATGGAACAAATTCATGCAACAACTAAATTATTGGCTAGCTAATGGCGAGACATATATGAATGAATAATTCTTAATTTTTAATAGAAATTAATTAAATTATTATGGCGCTGCGCCTGGTACAGTACATTATAAAATTATATAGGATGGCCTCTATTATACATAATGTATATTTGTATTATATGCGGTTCTCTATAGGATTGCCAAGTGCTGATGTTTAAGCGCAATGCAGCATGAATTTTATTTATTTATTTAACAATGTATGATGGTATACAATTTTTCAATGATTTAATTAAGGTCTTTACATATTTACATATACATACATATATACATATATACATATATATATATATATATATTTTATAATTACATTGTAAGTACCTAATAGTAATCAAATTTATGTATGAATTAGGTCATTTCAAAAGGAATTACATTACATATTTTCCTGGTTTTGGTATTATCTTAAATTAAGAGATGTGCAGAGGTTTTTTTCATTTAAAATTGTAGTTTTAATTAAACAACTATAAAAATAAAAAAACTACAAACTTAACTTAGAGTTTAAACGCCGACACAGTTTACCACTGCACAAAAATTCATCTCTACCAAAAATTCAAAGACATCCAAACCTTTATTCCTTTCCGAAAATATTTAAGGCAGCAATTGTACCCTTGATGTAAATTTAATGCTAATCCAAGGATTCATCACTAGGGAGTAGAAATTTCGAATTGATTATCGTAGCAAAACTATCATTTGGTATCGATTTCGAATTTTCGAAAAAAATGAAGAAAAAAGTGCAAAAAATATTTATTTTAAAAATAGCGCTGAAATTGAGAAAAACCAGTAAAGAAAAAAAATTGGCTACGCCGATAATATACCCGTATGAGTACTTGTTTATTATTTACAATTTTGTCCGTGTCTATTTTGTCTGTACAATAAATATAATTGGGTAAATTGAATACAAATGATTAAAAACCCTAGAAATGACATAAAATTGATTGCAGCGCCATAACGGTATTTCGTGGAACTTCTTGGTCTATGAATGAAATCTTAATTTTTTTTATATTATTATTTTCGTCATATTCATTTTTTCCGTAATCTAAATACTTTTCGTTGCTTAAACTAGAAAACCATAGCCTTAACGCTAGGTCGTACAACTTTTTGGTCTTCGAATGAAATCTTCATTTTTGTTTTCTCTATAATTGTTGTAATATTCATTTTTTCTACATTTCGAGTAAATGAATGGTTTATATAAAAATTATGTGAACACTGCCCACAGCCTCCCCTATTTTTGTCCGATTTGCTCCAAAAACAATAGGGATCTTACTCTAGAACTACATAATAAACTGTCAAAATTTCAGCTTTCTAGCTTCAGCCGTTTGGCCGGAATCTTGATCACGGACAGACGGACGGACGGACATGCATATTTCGACTTAAAATTTCACGAGAAAGACAATGGTGTTGAATTTTTTTAAAGAGGTTAAAACTTAGAGTAGTAAATTAATTAATATTTCGATCAATTATAATTTTTGTGTTTATTGTTGAATATAATTATAGTTTCTTAAAAAGTATCATGATGATTGCGTTACAGTTTCTCATCTTTAAAAGAATCGAGTAATGATTCTCCTTCAGATTTATCATAATCACATATTTCTTCTTGTTTAATTTTATTAACATTCTCATTAATTGGATTGATAACCTCACCATGTGAATTCACATATAAAAGTTGAACTGGCTGTGAATTATTCGCTTGAGCTTGTAATCTAGCTGACTCTACTTCTGCCTCTCCAACAAGTAGTGCCATTTTTAGTTTCAATTCGGCTACTTTAACTTTTGTTAATGTCCGCATGGTACTGGCCAGTCCATTAAAAAATATGTCCAAATTGTCTTGTGTAGAAGAAACTGATAGTATCGGTTGAGAAGGAGGTGGCAATGATGGTGTCGGTCGATTTAATATTTTTTCCATTGAGTCGTTATAATCATTATTTGTTTTTCTTTTCCGTTTTTTCACATTTAATGATGATGATGATGGTCTCGGCGATAGATGTAATATTTCAGATTCATTGCTTAAACTATCATCAATATTTATTGAGTTTTGTTCAAATTCGTCCATAGTAAATGAAGAATTTGATAGATCTGTTGTTGCTGTCTCATAAATTTGATCATCTTGAGTTGATGATTCATTTTGGTTCAATGTTGATGTTACAGTGCTTACAGCTCTGTCAAAATAAACAGATACAAATTAAATTATGTTTCATTAATAAAAATATTCAAACACACTTTCTCTTGATAATTGAAGTATCAATTAAGAACATCATGGATTCATCTCTCTTCTGTGTTATTGGCGTTGTAGAAACAGTGTTCGGTTTTTTGTTTCTATTTTTAATGAAATAATCTCTCATAGATATCCATTTATTTTGGCATTCCGATCCTTATAAAAAAATAAATATATAGTAAATATTATTTAATATTTATTATTATGTAATTCCATATTTTAAATTCATTTGTTTGATCATGTAGAATGTTTTGGACAAACAAAATGGAAATATCAGAATCAATGCATTTATGTAATTTGATATGATTTCTGTCGACCAGTGGCAAAGTTTCCATCAGTGTTGGTAACGTAACTTACGCGGAATTTGAATTATTTATGTACATAGGGGCGTATCAAGTCAAGTAGTAAAAATGCAACACAAAAAAACGACAACTTTTTTGTATGCACCATTTTTTCTCAATTTCATATAAGAATTATGAAAAAATTGCCATTTTGTTGTAATTTAATATAAGAGTTAACAATTGGCTATAATCACAACAATAAATAAAAACTTTTTCGTATGCATAATTTTTTTGAAAATTTATTGTTTAGTATGACAAAATACATTGTTTACAAAAAATGTGTATGGAAGGGGGTCAAAGGGGTGGGTGGATTTTTCCCATTTACAGGGAGAGAAAAAAAACTTTCAAATTAACGAAAAATGCAGAGTTGGACCAACAAAAAACGCAATTAAAAATCGACCAACATACAAAACATTTGATTTTGACTGTCAGTCATTTAAAATAACAACTAAGTATAGTGTTTGTTGTAAACAATCTTTAAATTCAATAACAATTGTTGACATTTTATTCAAATTAATTTTTTATGTTTTAATAATGGTTAAATTGCAAAAACTGAAAATGTATAAGCAGTTGAATGTTTATTATTAAGATAAAAATGCGGATTTTTCTCACTGTGTACAATTCCCGCCGCCCTAGACATATTTGAACCAATTAAAAAAAAATCAAGCTTATAGCTCAATCATAAGCTACTATATATATATACAGCCCGAGTGATGTTCACAACAATTGTGTGCGTAGATTTAATAATATTTGTGCGAAGTGTGACAGAATACTACGATCCAATATCGGTTTGCTTGGTTATCAATGTATAACGGCCAATTTCTTCACCGAGTACTAAAGTGAGCTTAATACCCGGTCTAGCTAGTCCAGGTACTATCTCTAATACTCGGTACCAACAAAAAGTTAGTACTTGTGCATT
>JANSTT010016819.1:0-19833 GCA_026745375.1 Platyura marginata | reverse complement strand
ATATACTAAGTACACATACATCTAAGTATTATTGTATAATTTTAATACACAATTGTGGGTACAATCAAATATTTTCCATATATCAAAACATAAGAACAAGATTAACTTAAAATATTTCTGTTAAAAAAAAGAAGAGGATTGTGAAATCCTTTCATAAAAAATGTGACAACAACATTCTTTTCTTTCTATAGTGGCATGGCATGCACCTTTCTTTTCTTCATGCCAAAATATGTTTCCAGCAAAAAAAAAAAAAATAAATAAATGAAAAATCCAACCCATCATGAAAAATTTACAAAAAAAATGTCATATTCTTAAAGAAAAAGATATTCGGGGAAATAAGGCTTAGGAAGTATAATGTTTTGTGTAAATGTGCGAGTAATTTTCGCAATGCCTATGGGCAGGATTGTTTTTATTTCAATTTTATGATATTATATGATTTTCAACTAATGCTTTTTGGGCTTAGCATATTAATTATCAAAGAAACCGAATTAGTTCGTTTTGTTATATGTAACTATAATTAATTTAACGTAAAAGTGTTTGATGTTGTTAGTAGATCTAACCTTTCGTAGTATTTCTTTTGGTCAGAAAAGAAGATAAGGATCCGTTCATTCATTAGGAAAAACACTGACGTGCATTTAATTACTAGTGTTAAAAGCTTTTGATATTCGTTGGTCAAATGGTTTTACATACATAAATGTACCTAATAAATAGAGAGTACGGTCTAGTTTTTGGAATATCCTTTTAATGCTGACATATAATTAAAGGTTGTGATATGGATGGAACCTACATATAGTAATTATTTATTTTAATTTTCTATTCAAAATGTAAATAATTTTTTTTTTTTTTGAAATTATATTTTTCTATCATTTTAAAATATCTTTTCTTTATAGCTTAATAACTATTTGGATATCTTCTCCAAATTATTTTGGTATTTATCGAATTATTCGCCTTCTTGTTTGTTGTTTACAAAAAAAATTTTAAAACTATGGCCGAAAATATCTAATTCAATTTATTGAATATTCTTATTTTGAAACAGAACGTTCCCCATTATAGAGATGAATCAATTTGTTACAATTTCATCAATTAACTTAACAGATTTTTCAACTATACAGTAATTCCACAAAATCAAGCATAAAAGGGTAAATGGTTTGATCCATTATCTATGTACAAGTACATAGCTTTTAAGAATTGATTTTGATTAAAAGGCCCATTAATTTAATTAATACAAAATTTACAAGTACCTTATGAAAATACATTTTCGATTTTCTAATGATAAATTTGGAATTGTGGTTTTAATCACAGAGAGAGAGAGTAAAGTTCAAAGTTTTTCATTTATATATTAACTATGTAATTAGATTGAAGATTTAAGAAAAAGTTTAAATCGACTGAAACATTATATTAAAAGTTACTGGAAAAATGTCTTAAAATTAAATTCAACAATGCAAGCAATATTGTTATATTGACGTACTTACTGTATGGTTTGGCTACCTTACGCTTACCTACTTATTTATACCTTTTTTTTGTGTATAATTTGGTATAGCTTTGCAAACCAAAACTTGTTATTTATTGTTAATTAGGCTTGTTAATTGGCAATTATTTTTAGAAATTTTTATTAAACTAATTGCATATTGGAATATAAGGTCAAATCAAATGAATAGGTATGGAAAAATGAACAAACGCTAAATAAACATATACCTACATTATATATACGTATTAAGGTTGTAAAAAGCTTTCCGAATTTTCTCTCAAAATGGCTTCTAGTAAATATCATGAAAAAATCAACTTTGAACTACTTAATTGATATTGGGTTTTCAAATCATTGGGAACCATTGACATTATGAAATAAATTATTTTTGAAGTTATTAATTCCATATAGAGTAAACCTGATTAAATATTAATTATTATAAAATTAATAAGGGCTCAATTTAATTCATTCAAACAATTTATATAATTTTATTAATTGGTAAAATGTCGACCAATTCTATTACCGAATGACATTTAATTTAATGAAATTGGTAACGTTTTAAATGCCACGAAATAAATTGGAATTGTTGTAATTCACTTAATATAATTATTGATGAACATCTAATACCTTTATCCAATTCAATTTGATCAGTTTGTTGTAAGAAATTATTATATTATTTAGATAACTATTGTCTTATATTAGCAGATTTTATATAACATGACGATTTTTTCTTGTCAAGTTTCAAGAGGTTTTTTTTTTTGAGAAATAATAATAGGATTAGAATAGATGTAACGTCAGACTATACAGAAGCGTGTTGATTTGGTTATGTACAAAGATGTAATCTTAAAATTGCATTACATTCAATAACTGAGGCTTATTTCGGAGTTTATTTGATAAATATTTAAATTTTTGAATTTGTATCCGAAAGCAATCCTGCGTTTACATAAAGAGAAGATCAAAATATTTAACTCTAAAAAAAGCTTTTGACTATATTTTTATATATCATAGGATTAAGTATTAAAACTTAAAGAATATTTCGAGACAAAAATATGTAAAACTAATTTATATCTTTTTATATCTTCGTTAGCATGCAATGTGAACAAGGTTCTGATTCACTAAGCGCCCAATAATAAAATTACCCATATACACATATATTTACATATAATCAATGTAAAAATAATTCTCTTTAGATATAGATTATCAGAAACCAAAACGTGCATATGCTGGTGTGTCAGGTCTTACACCATTTCCAAGAACTGGAAGAAGCGATCCAGAATTATTAAATTGGGATAACTCCGTTAATCTATATGATGAATATGAAGGTATTGAACAATTCATTATTTATGCATTGATTGAGAAAATCAATAACAAATTTCTTTTATCTAGAATATCCACACATTATGGAAGTTAAGCGACAAGGACTTATTCCATTTCCACGTGTAGGACGAGCTGGCCCATATCTATCAAAAGCTGGTAATTTCAAACGAGGCGGACCAAGCGGTTCAAATGGAATGTGGTTCGGACCCAGATTAGGACGTATCCAAAAACGTAGCTCTGACGTACGAGCATCAAAGCCAGGTGACAATGTGTAAAGGTGATTATATGTTTGATGTTTTAGAAATAGACTTAGAATGGTTCTTCTTAGTAATTTTTCGTAAGTAATAGAATTATATATACATATATGTATAGATTTATATATAGGTAGATATATATAATATATAGTTGATTTTTATGTAAATTGTTATATGTATTTATGTACATGATTACTTAGATCAGATAGTAAGTACATTTAGTTAGTATATAGTTGTCAATTTTCTAGTAGATCCACAATATTAAGTATCGTATTTTCAGAAAATAATGCTGACGTATATACACCACGATTAGGACGTGAATCCGGTGAACTACTAGACGATTATGATTTTTATTTTGCTTCACCTGCTGCTGCAAGGAAATCTCTCATTAATTTATTTAATTAAACCTAAATTTGTATAAATAAAACATTGCATTTAGGTAGATGGCTGGAAGAAACTTTTAAACTAATTGTAGATATATATATATATATATAAAAAAAATTATTTTAAATATTTATTTGCACGTCCATGGCATAATTACTTGGAAGTTTCTATTCCTAGTTGCAATGTTTTATGGGGAAAAAAATATAAAAGTATTATTTTTTACAAATTAATTGTTATCTAAAACTAGTGATAAGTGATGTAAAGTTATTGTAATAAAGCAAATAAATGCACAAGTGCATTATATTATACATTTTATTTAATGCATTTTTAAAAATATTGGAGACTTTCATCTGTCTTCATTGTTTAATCACCAATAACAAACTGATTTCAACTCGAAAATTATGCAATTCTGTAATTCTAGATATTTATCAATTTTTGGAATAGTTTATTGGAAGTATCTATAAATTCCGTCACCTTCTGGCTCATATTTTGTCTGGCTTTATATTTAACGTCACACCACACTACATATCTTTTATTTCCGGTCTTTTTTATTTAAGATTACTTACTTTATTCTATTAATTTTCATGTGATCAATATTTAACAGGTCCTTACAAGCCTTGAAAGTAGTAATTACACAATTTATACTGTAAGAAAAAATAGAACGAATCAAAATTATAGAAATTATAATAACTAATTCCAAAAGTTGTGTCAATTCATTAAATCTATTTCCTCCGACCATAGAGAAAATAAAAGAAAGATTAAAACATCCCAATACCCAAAAATGTATTTAAAATAAACTCAATTTGAATTCAGCTTAATTCCATATTATTTTGAGAAGATCATTGTTGAGACATTGCATGTATCTAAAAAACTATAAGAGTTGGCAATATTGCCGAAAAGAGTAAATTGACCGTCATTATTTTCTTCATTTATTCAAAATTCCCTTTTTTATATTTGACAGAAGTTTCAAAACTGCTTTGTTTATTCAATTGTTATTAGCAAAGAAATATAAAATAGGGCAATGAAATTTTATATTTATTAGCTAAATCAATTGTTTTTAGTGTTCAAAAGTTAAAATATAAAAAATTTAAGTAGAGTCGTGTGTTTTTATGTTTTTTTCTGGTAGGAACCAGTACGGGGTAAGATTGATGGTTTTATAATTGCTAAAATCCCTTAAAACTGTTTTGTCGTTAAGTAGCATTTAGAGTTCTGCCGTAAAATAAGAAAACAATATGTTGTAAAACATTTTAATAATGTTTATAATTAGACCCAAAAAAGAATGTCATAGACTGTCATTATACTTGATTACTTGATAAAAGAGTTACAATGCCAGAATTTGAATATTATTTTAAAACAAAACTTTTGAACTACTATTTTATATCGATTTTATCAATTTTTTCCCTTAGAATATTTTAATATTGCTAACGCTAATAAATGTATAAAAAGAATTGCTGTATGTAAATAATCAAAACTCTTAACAACCACACAATTGTACGCCCAATCATCCATTTTAAACTACGATTTTTTTAAATCTCACCAACCAAAGTTTTGAAAGGAGAAAATTCGTTGCAACATGTATAAATGTTTTCTAACGTAAAAGTTAATTGTAGAACCTTTTCGAAAAATATATTTCGTTCAAATATTGTCAGTTCGAATTTAAACACGAAAACTTTTTCAAAAAAAGTGCCAACAAAATAATCTGAGCAATAACAAGCTTTTCAAAAAGCTTTCGATAACAAAAATACGTTGTTATCCTGTTTTAAAGGAAACTTTTTTTTTGGGAAATGTGCCCAAACTAAATGTATAGGAAAATTCAGTTTTTTGTTGTAAAGCTTAATTAATACTAAAAAGCTTTTAAGATTGTTTGTGTAGATAAGGTAGATATGTATGTTATTCAAAAACAATTTTTATTAATATTTCATAAGCTTTCATGATATTGAAACTCAACCATAAAAAACATATTGAATAAATAATGTGTATTTATCCATACTCATACATGTACTCATACATATTACTATCTCTATCCACAGTTATTTATTTTAGTAAATAAAGAATTGAAGCTATGTGATGATCGTTTAACGGCATCTTGTTCGATTAGACTATAAGATGTACAAGTACACCTTCTACAACCCTGGTACATTTTCAACCAGTTTTCTATATTAAGCACATTTTTCCTATAGCATGGTTTCAATCTTTCTATAACACGATTTTTTGTTTTTTTAAATTGCATTAGCAGCTATTGTTAACTATATCTCCTACATAGCGGTATTTTGTAAGAACTTATCTAGTACGTTGTAGGAGGCTTACCTGTACATAAATGTTTTGTATTTGTATGTTTTTATACAATTAAAAGTAGATACAAAATAGAAATTGTTTTATGATTTATTTATGGGAAGAATTACAAGAGTGCAAATTTATAAAATATACAAAGTTTATACAAACAATAAAATAAGAATAACTGAATTTACATCTAATGGGTATAATATGTATAGTATGGCAGTGGTTATTGATTAACTTGAAAAACTACTACTTAACTATTTAGTTAAAAAACTACCCTTGGCTTTCTGTGTTAAATTTTTTCAGTTCATTTTGAATAGCTTCAATTAGTGGCGCTGTTGATAGTGCTGATAAATTCATATTTTGCGGAGCAAGCACTCTTGTAACATCTACTATCGGTGCTTCTGGTCTATGAAATGGACCGGCACTAAGTGGTCTAACCTTTAAATAGCAATGAAAAGAAAACGATAATTAATTCGAAGACATAATTCTTTTTGTTGGATAAAAATTAAAAAAAAAAACAAATAAAACAAAAATTACCAAGGGCGAAGGTGCACCACTACCCCATGCTTTTTTATATGGAGATGGTGGCTCTGTTGAATATTCATTTTTCGTGTTCGATGGTCCAGCCGTAACTGGTCTATTTGTTAGTCCGGAACTAGAACGTGCTAATGGATCGCTTTGTCTTTTGAGTACAAAATGTTATTTTAACTATACGTAAGTTCAATAATATTTTTAATTACCGAGTAACTACAGCTGATTTTCCCCTTAACTCTTTAGATCTTATTGCGCCGGGTACATTATTTGAAGTATTTATATCACTATCGACAGGATCTCCGGTATTATCTGAATATAGTTTAATAGCTCCCTCAAGTAATCCCTCAAATCGTGTTCTAGTTTTTGATGGATCTTTCAGCGGACTATTTGATATTTCTTAAAGAAAAAAAGAAGAAAATCACAAATTGAGTTTTAAATAATTTTATTAAATATGAAAAGACTTATGTATAGGTATATAGTGAAAAATTACATTAAAAAAGCTATAAGTACATGTACATATTTAGAGGAACAATTCTGGCATATTTTTAATTCTAATTTGTGATCAACTATTTGGTAGGTTTCTTGTCAATCAATTTATTAGCAACATATACATACATATTCCTACAGAACTACAACATTTATAGAACTACACATATACATATGCTTACTTACCATTATTGTCAATCAGATTTTTTTGAAATTTCCATACCACCGGTCCAACAACTCCAGGATCGGCTCCATCGCTTTGACTTCGATTTAATTGGGCATCATTTGGATCAATTTCAAACTGTTTGGCAAGTTTTAAATTTTTATCGGCGTGCGCCTTATATTTTGCATTTACAATTATTGGTTTTCGACCCGAATCGCCACAATCATCAATATGATCCAAATGGGTAACGCTCAGTGGTTCCAAGACACGACTTAATGGTTCCGGAACTGAACATTTTGGAAAACTTCTGACCGACGCCATACTAAGAAATGAACCAATGCTACCACTACCAGGCGATTGATTATCTTTTTGTAGGGCACGCAAAATTTCCTTATTGTAAGCATCGCTTGGTGATTCTAGACCATCATCTGACAGTTTTTGCATAAAACTACAATCGGATAGCAGTTTGTTTTTATGATAGTGCTTCGCTACGGTGGGATTGAATGTTTCTATATGTTCATAGTAATGTGACATTTTAGCCGATGATTCAAAGGCATCACTTCCAGATGAACTTTGCGAAATTTCTAATTGTGGATCTTCAATAGAACCAACACGATTTTCTGATAAATATTTTCGTTTACTTTTAAGTTTTCTTTCTTTTTTCTTGGCCACCGTTGCATATAGATCTTGGTCAGTGTGCTCAATACCTTTAGATTTTTTCTTAAAAAAATTCACTGTCTTTTCATCTAAAATATTTTGAATGTCTAATCGAGATCGTCGTTTTGGGTAATATACTGAAGAGTCGGATGTAGAACTGAAAAACCATTATTATTGTCAGTTTCTGGCAAATTTACTCAAAATAGTATTTTTAACGTAATTACCTGCTAGGTGATGATAATGGAGGATGAGGAAAATGAAGAACTGCGGCTCCAGTTTTTTTCTCTGACACTTTATTTGTCGTATGGCCTGGATGATTTTCTTCATCTTTTTCATAAGACAAATTTACTACACCATCATCGTCACTGTCTGGTTTTATAGTTTTCATGTTTTCTATGGAGTCTTTTGTTGATTCTTCCGAAATTAAAGCTTTTCGTGCGGTAAGTCTACAATTATCAATAGATTTATAATGTTGGACTATAAAAACAAATGACTCAATTAAATTATTGAGACAAGTTACTATGCACTTCGAATGATGGTTGGAATACTGATTCGAAAAAAGATAAAAAATAGAATTTCATGAAAACTTTAATTTGAATTGCTCAAACTCTTAATGAATGGTTCAATTGGAAAATCCAAAGCAATTAAGCTTTTGGTAACATTTTTCTGTTAGCTTCACTAAAAGCTGATTAGTTTATTAAATTTTTGGAAACACCCTTCTTCAAAAGATGCTAGGTGTGAGAATTGTTACAAAACTATAACACACATTTTTAAGGTCTCAGTCGGATGGAATAGATTCGTGAGTTCTCAGTTAATTCCCAGTTAGTTCGAAAATAGAATCTTGTTATGGTCATATGAACATCAATTTACCTCCTTATTTCAGCACTTCTTCTCTTTTTAGCACGTGTCATTAGCAAAAATCCAATTAACAAAACAACAATTAATAATAACATTATTATTCCAATCACAAACATTGCCGGATTTTGAGTTACAACAGCAATAAAATTAGACTCCTGATTACTGGTTGCTGGTATCAGTGGAGTTGCTTGCGGCTCTTTAATGTAAGCTAAAATAACAACAACAAATAATTTACAAAACAATCAGAGGAAAACTCAATTTGATAGGTAAATTACGTTCAGCTTTTGTATAGATCTGTTTTTCCATCACTTGCGATACTTCAATACCGGTAACTAATTTCATATCATCGGCTGCGGTTGTGGCAAGTACCGGTTTACCATTTACAAACACCGAGTATATAATTTCCGTTTGATTTAATATTTTGGCATTACTGAAATATTATAAAAATATTAAACATGAGTAAAGCTTTTAATGAGCTTTTTAGAAAATTGATATATTAAAATTACACACTTTGTAGCAACAGTCTCATTGATATTAAAAATTTCAGCATCAGTTAACAGAGTCACATTATGTATCAAAACATTAACTTTGGGACCACTGGCACCCATCACTCCTTCAATTTTTTTCTTTCGTATAATTTTATAATTTTCTCTATCATTGGCTGTTCGATTGAAGGCATCTCTTTTATCCCGATAATGTTTTCGTATATTTCTATTTGATGTGTTCGTAATGTGGTTGCTATACTTAGGCCTAATGCGATTTTGATACTCAAAAATTCCCGTTTGAGATATGGAGTTTGTATTAAGGCTTCGTTTTCTTTTCTTAACATGATTATGAATGGTATTATTTCCAATTCCCAAGTGCCATGATTGTTGTCTAAAAAATCGAATTTTTATTTTAAAATATGTCTTTTGTATGAACATAAATATTGTATTTTTATACGACAATGTTGACGCACGGGATTACCATTTAGCAACATACATACATACACTACATATATTAGAAGAAATCTATGCTTATATTAGGTATGTATGTATATGTACATTGTACATATGTCGCTAACGAATTTTATATAGTGAAACAATTTTAAAATCTCATGTCTTATTGTTATTACATGACATCTTATTATACATATGTGTAAGCATGTGTGTTCAACATACCTAGTAAATGCCAGTCGATATAAGGTGGCAAGTTTCTGTTCAATAATTGGAAAATCCTGTGGTTGTAAATATCCTTCGATTATCGTAAGTAACCAATATCGTCTATCAGATGGTGAATAATCTGCGGAATATTTCGTTGGATCCACACAATCATATATACACAGTGGATCGGTTTGGGATTCCTAAAAAAAATAACGATTTATTAAGAGTTCATAAATAAATTGAATTATAATACCAAACTGCTATCAACATAAACAGTGGCAACAACAGTTGCTGTTTTTATGATAGTTCCCCTTCCAAACGTACCATCGCTTTCACTAACAGGCATATTTGGTTTTCGCATATAACTAGGTGATCCATCGCCTGATCCGGTCCAAAAGAAATCTTCCAACCTTATATCTTGTTCGGAACCATGTAGAACACTTTCAATAATGTAACCATCTGAAATGAAAAAAAAAACCAGTCAAATGTTGTAGGCATTATTTATGTGTATTTATTATTAACGAAATTAAATAGCAGAATATTAATTGATTAGTTTTGCCAAAATAAAATGTTTTCATTAAATTTTTTACCTCTAGGAGTTTATTTAAGAAATTTTGTTAATTAATCAAAGATTTATTCAGTTAAACACTCCAAATGTTCCATTTTAAGGCCTATCATATGTTATTAAAATACAATTCCATTTCTTTTCATGATTGGCATTATTAAGTGAGTCGAAAAAATGTAGATTGATCGGCTAACTGCCAAAATACATGACACTTTTTAAAATTATAGTTATTATTGGTAATATAAATAACAATAAATTATATATGTGTTCTTTATTTTTTTACTCCTACTTAAGAATTTACATACCAATTTAAGTGAAATCTGTTTATCTCTTACATTTATAGGATTTCATTATATGCCATTATGTATTTTGATACCAAAATGTAAATATGTAATATTCTAAATTGCAGTAAAATTTCGTTTTATTCTCATTGGAATGTTAAAGTAGATATGTATGTACCTATAGACTAGCACTAGAAAGTATACGTTTTTTGCGTCGTTAAAGTAGTTAAGTGTTAGTTATTGAAGAATGGAAAATAAGACAAATAATTTTAAATATTAATAATCTTAGAGAACATTTTGATTTTTTGTTTTTATTAATTAATGATGGAAATTTGATTTGAAAAAAATTCCCATACTGATCCAGAAACGAACTTTCTAGTTCCTTAGAATTACGTGTCCAATACTCTGAAATACATACGGGGATTTTCGCTAATATCTCTATGATATGGTTCTAAGGTTCTCTCATAAAGGAAAATGAAAAGACAATCAAGAAGTGAATATTGTACACTTTGAGTGAAAAGAAAGCTTTACTCACTGTGTAAAGTTGATACAAGTGATTCTTGATTTTATCTAAAAATTTGTCGAACCTTTTATTGGCAATTTTTTAGGAATTAATATTTACCATTTCTATTTAAAAAAAATTTAATTCTAATTTTGTCGTAAGTAACAGGGTGTTCTGTGAATGACTCCTAGAACACCCCTTGTTGACGCCAATGCTATATTCTCGTACATATTTTTTTTTTTAATAAAAGCTCATTTTTTCGTGTTTTCTTTCACTAAATCACAAGACATTTAAAAAAACCTGTATATTTTATTCCCTGTGTTATTATTTTCGACCCACCCTTATACAATGTGGGCATTTCCCCATATTTGTTTTATGAATTTGAATAATAATTGTAAATCCATAAAGCTTTATTCTATTTGTCACAATTCTAGTATGTGGAAGTTACGTTGTCTTCAATTCCCATTTTTTTTTATTTGTGGTCTCACCATTCTAAACTTTTTTCAGTTTTATTGTCCCAATTAATTTGAATCCATCAGGAAGCTTTCTCACAAGGAAGTGAATTTAATCTTTTATTTGAAGATCAATATCTACTCAAGGGTTATTATAATGTTTTATGTATTATTTTTGTAAGGTAGCGATTAATATTATGGTCTAATTAAAATAATTAAATTACCAAATAACGTAATGAGAGTTTCATAGAGGATCGGATGGCCTTTAATGAGATTAAATATCTAATTAAAGTAAGTAGATAGGTACTACATTACAAGTATAGTACATATTGTTGATTAATTATTATGGAGTAAATCATTGCATACTTCAGTAAAGCTATAAATGTTGACAACGGCGGTAATAATTTATTTATCCATTATCATTAGATATGTTCCAATATAGAATCAAATACAAAAACACCAATAATCTATTGGCTCTTCTATCTCTATATAACACACATATAGATATATGTATGTCTATGTATGTATGTAGCTACCCCTATATGATTTAATCTTCAAACATATACCTACCCCTAAATGTATTAATTTATGGACAAAAACGGAAAATATATTATCAACACGATATTCTTATACATAAAACCACAAATGCTTGAGGGTTGTGATATCAAAATAATCAAAATCATAAATTGCATATTATTTGGATTTTTCGTTGAATTCTATATAGATCAGTGATTCCCAATAGGATTTTCATTGATCTCGGATGTATTGTCAGAAATATCTTATCAATACTATCTCGAAAAAAATATGACAGAGAAATACAAAAAAAAAAAATATATATATATGCCGTAAATTTTCCACGGTTAGAAGAATTAGAAAAAGAGCTTATATGTTTAGCGTTTCCTTTTTCCAATTCTTTTTCCAAAAATTAATCATCTATCATATCCGATATGCGTTCCATTCCGCAGACCAGATATTGAGAAATATTATACAGAGTTTATGTTACTTAAGCCAAAAAGGAAAAAAAAAAAACCATTTCATTTATTCTAAATTGTTTTGTGTTTTCACGTAAAGATAGTCAGGACAAATTATTGATGTATCAAAGAAAACGTCACAGCAACGCAATTATTTTATCGATACGAGGTAAGACTGCAAATAACATGCTAATATAGACGAAAATAGGCACAACGCACGACTTCCTGTTGTTTAGATATTTTTGGATTTTTGGGAAAAGGAAAATAGGTATACACACACACACATATATTCATATATACACGTAGATATATGGATATATATAGAAGTGAAGTTACTACACGTATTTACATAGGATAGGGGGAAGATATTGTTTGCCATTTATACAATAACCAACTGTTAGTTTCTCCACATATGTATATGAATGTACAATGTATGTATTTATGTAGGTATAGGCACGTTAGAAAAAATACTTAGAAGTTTACTTATTGTATAAATAAATAAGAAAAGAAAAAACAAAAGAAATATAATATTTATCTAAAGGATATTGGGTTGACTGCAGTGCTGAAATAAGTATTATAGAGAAAATTATTCTAGCGGTAATGATTTTGATTGGAATTTTTGGATAAACAAACAATTATTCGGTATTGCTTATTTTGTTGGACATTTTCTTAATCTCAAGAACCGGAATTAGTAAAAAAAAAAATGAATTTCCTTAGAAAATCTAATACTATTGATGTAATATCCCGCATGAGACGCTTTTTAATCATTGTAATCTATATTTTGGGTTTATAAAGAGGAAATTGAACAAAACAAAATTTGATATAAAGAAATTTGTTGTTAGTGTAGTTATTATGACATCTCCATACGGGTATTATATATGGGGAGACACATAAGTTTAAAATACAATACATACATACATTGGACACTTAGAACTCTTTGGTCTATTTGAGAAATACTTAATAATACCACACAACTCCTCGTTTTACACGGTGGTTTATGACAGGCATGTATTTGGGTGGCATTTTTAAATAGAATGTCTTGAAAATATAATTTTTTTTGTGATGGACTTGTAACTTATTCGTTATTTTGATTGCCTCGTCGTAAATTTCTACTTTAACTTTTTAATGCATAAGCATAGAAATAAAATTAATAATCAGCGTCGCTTCAAAGTGTATTATAACTTTGTCTTACTCTTGGAACTTTAAGTCGAAAGTCCGTCTATCATCAAAATTTCGACTAAACGCCTTCAGATATGTCGATGAATAAGTTTCGCTCCCTATCGTTATGGCGATATGATATGAAAGGAAATAGATAAAATCATACATAGATAAAAAACATTTAATTTTATATTATTTTTATGTATTTTTCTAAATACCTACTTTAACATTTGAAACTTAATACTCCATACGGGTATTACATAGTCAGCTGAACTAACTATTCTTTTTTGCCGGTTTTTTCTAAAACAAAATTTTGTTTAATTGTCCTTTTACATAATTTTACTATATAAAAAGTTATATTGTGTTAAAAAGTTAAGAGAAATTTCACCAACAAATTTACAAAATACATTATTGTCAACACAATACCAATCTGTCTTAAAAGAAAAGAAAACACAAGCCTTAGCTTATAATTACTGACTTTGAGACACTTACAACAAAGACACTCAAAAGTAACATTATGCCATTTTCGTTATCGTGGTTGTTTTCAAGCTTCTGGAATATGGCATATCATCCCCAAAAACCATCATCCACATAAAATGAATTACAAACTCCCTATTATACATATACAATGTACAAAGCAAACCAGAATATAATGCAAAATTTAACATTACATTGGAACATGCACGATGAAGATAACTGCAAAAGCTTTCTCCTATACATAGGCAGATATAATTTATTATCAAGTATAGTATGTATGTAGGTACCCTATCTATATATATATACATATATAGTTAATGTATATTAATTTAGAATATCATCAGAATAAAGCTACAGGGAATGCAATTGTGTGGAAAGCTTCTTTAGTTGCATGAATATGGAGTAAAGCATTTTGGAAAACATTTGCATAACAGTAAATGAACCAGAATATGTTAAATACCAGAAAATGTTTAACTAGATCGTTCTATAGGGGATTTATGTATATGTATTATAGTAGACAGGCTTAAAGGAATGTAATTGATATAACATATAGGTACTTTCTGTATGTATACAGTTAGTAGCCATAAGTACATATAACAAAAGAAGGCTCATAACTCATTTTCAGATCCACTGTAAAATAAAAACTAAAATAATTTGGTATTACACTTTTCTGTATTATAATTTAAAAAAAATACTATTAAATTTTAGTGAAACTAACAAACTTAAAAAAATGGACTCTCCGGAGGATACACCATTAATGTTTCTGGCATTTTAACGTTTCAAATGTTCTAAGAATTTAAGCTTATATTAATTTCAATATTATCAAATTTTTTCTCTCCTCCCTCCTACTTCCCTACATACATATAAGAGAATGTTCCAATTTTTCTTTTCAATGCAAATCCCATGTGTGTAATTACTTCATTCCAATGCTATGTTCTGTAACCATAAGCATACCTACATAGTATAAATGACAGAATATTAAAAATGCAAACAAAGAATTTTTGACGGAAGTAAAATCATCAACGCATGACCGAGGTCATTCATTTTGGGGGACAGGCATCTCTGATTGTGGTTTGCATCATCCATTAATTGGGTTATCAATGAGATTATGTCAAATGTAATAGAATTTTCTATTTTTGATTCATAAAATTCGTTTACCTTGTGTTTGCATAAGTTTAGATTTACTGGTCGTAACCGGTGATAATCCATTGCAGAAAGAGACCACCAACACAAATGATGTCACACATTTGACAATTATTTTGCTGTTGTCATGCATATTCCATTTAATTAATCCAAAACAATGTTTTAAAACAACATTTCCCTGTTAATGCAACAGTAAAATATTTACCAACCAGGAAAATCCAGCAGATAAACTTTTCCACAAACATTAAAAGCTTTGATTAGGTAGAGTGAGCACAATTTCCACTTTTCGTCAACAAAATGTATGACTTCCATTAAAGCATTTATCTATTATTTCGACACGTTACGATTGTATGTACGTACATTCCATAACTTTACTAATTTTCCTAATTGGAGTAGAAACGTCGTAGTAAATTGCACATAAAAAAAAATTAAATTAAATATTTTTCCGGGAGAAAGTAACAATTCTAAAGTATAGTAAAGAACTTATGCACTTTTCACTACACGGAAACTATACAATAACCTGTGTGAACTCAATCAGAATCACAAATGAACAGTCATATGGATTTCAATTTGGTTTTGTTGAGTTCATCGGTTACTATAGAAACGGAAGTAAACTCGACTAACTTCACTTTGTTTACTTCCCATTCCTATACCAAGACCGTTTTTTTTAGTTTTGGAACTATTTTCTACCTGTATTTTATAGGTACAACTCGCGTATGTTATATTTACAAAACAGTCATTAATTAGAAATAATCGAATAGGTAGATAGGTAGGTATGTATAATATGCTAAGGTGGTGAGTATAAATTATGTTTTGGATGATTTTTATTCAACATGCATATGTACATAAGTATGTAATATAAATTTCGTGTTTGTATTAGCTTGACACAGTTACTATGCACTTATAAGTTTGTGTAGGTTAAAGTTACTATGCTGTTCTATGTGTGTATGTTTGAGATTCGTGTAGATGTAGATAAAGCGTTTCTTCAATAAAAAATAAATTGAAAATTTGGATCTATAAAATTATTTAGCTTATCAATCATTCTGTATAGGTACGTATGTATGTAGGTAAACTAAGTATATGTACAATTGTACAATATGCATGCATTGCATATGTAATGTAGGTCAATAAATCAAAAAAAATTATAGATGAATACTATATAATAATTAAATCATAATTGAACTCCCTTCATCATTTTTATTGAATATTGACCAAACCACTTCTAATAAGTTATAACTTTCGTAGGGTTTTTAACCTATTCATGCATAAATGACCATCCACAAATGACACCACATGAATTTTTTAATTTAATTGTTTACATATATTTAGGTACTCATTTGAAATGTGCGATATGCTACAAATTCTGCTTTTCTGTTAAAAATTTCGAATAGATAGAGATCCAGAACATCTTTTGATTCGAGATGTCCTTGTTATCTCCTTTTAACGTTTTTAAAAGAAAACATATTTTTTTTTAGCATAATGCATGCAGGAAGAGGTTAAATTAATTATTACAATTTCACTTAGCCACTTATAGGAATTGTTTACCAAAACCAAACAATACATACATTATACATATACAGGGTGGATAAAAAGTTTTTGACCATTTTAAAATATACGAATGAATTTGCATTTATTGAAAGTACATATATTCATTGAGTATTCATATAAAAATATTGGTATTTTGTATGTTTGCCGCCGTTGGTCAGGCAGGCTGACATTTGACTAGCAAAACTTTTGCATAAAACGAGCACTTCTTGTTCCGTATCCAATTTTATCTTTGACTAGATCTCTGATTTTAATTTTCGTGCGTGGTAAAAGGACAGTAAAACTCCCAGATATCTGTTCGTCACAAACGTTTCCATCGGCCTTATTAACAGTATTCCTTAATATCTTCAATTGGCAAGAAATTGCGGAAATGTTGAAACCATCATTGTCCAGCTATTGAATTTTTAATCTCTTATCTTCTCTAGACGACATTCTTACTGAAAAGATTGATAAAATAAAGAAGAGATGTGTTCCTTTTGTTTTTGTTTTAAAAATCGGAAAACGTTAAATTCATTATGAAACATCAAAGCAAAACAAATTTTTTATTGCAATTTTTTTGCAAAAAAAAAAAACATTAAATTACAATATTTAACAACAAAATTTGCTAGTTGATAAATTAGTTCTTGTAAAAAATTAGGCTCGTCACTGAATTATTATAAAAAACAACAATTTTTAAAGCACTTTGCAACCATGCACACCACACAATAAAAAATGCATCAATACGATTTGTCTATAATACTTTAGTCTACACGGATGCCCTACCAAATATATGAGCGCGATAACTACACCAATTTATCAAAATGGCCATGTTATAAATTATCGATAATTAATAAGAAAATTAATAAAGGTGGTCAGAAACTTTTTATCCACCCTGTGCAATTACTATTATGAACAACAATATCAAAAAACTAATTTTTCGTAGGGAGCAAAATGAACTTAAATCTGGATATATTCCTATCATTGATTTTCCGAAAACATATTTTAATAATTTACATCCGTTATTGCACATTAGTGACACAGTTGGGTAAATTAAAAATATATTCGTCTTCTAAAATCACGCATTTCTTTTTAGGTTCTAAATCAGAAATAAACGGGAACATGTATGCAATGTCTATAATACCCACCAGACCGATTGGGTTGCGATAAACTTACGTCAACAGAAATAGTAATTTTTCGACTTGTTGATTGTTTTACGCAACCTTTTTGTGTGGATGTGTTAAATTTACAAATAAACAAAAAAGGGTTGATATGAGTTCATAGTTCGATGTAGCAAGAAATTACACACAAAAATAAATCAATATTTTTATATTTGAACAAAAAAATATAATTTTTTAAACACATCCAGCTACAAATTGGATTTTTTTTTTAACGTTTTGGTACAATTTAGCATGCTTATTTACCTCAATTAGTGTAGAATCGCATAATGATGCAAGATAATATTTTCCTATTATGCATAATTTATTTCTTCCACTTTTATTGCATCACTTTTTGAAGTTACAATAGAACATTCTGCAATTCTAATTGCATAAATTGAAATCATTAAAAGAGATGTCTTTTGCGTTAAATAAATTGTTAATTTATCATTCATTTTCGAAAAATGAAATATTTCTCATAACTGCATAAATATTTATATAATAGAGCACTCCAGATAGTTGGATTATGTAGTAGGTATTATACATAGGTATTATACATATTATCTAGTGCAGGTAGGTACCTCTTTATATTGCTCACTATATAGAGTTACAGTATGTATTCGGTAATTGCACCAATAAAAAACACGGCTAGTTGCAATTAACGAGATATGTGCAATTACCGAATACGTTTTTTTTACGCAGAAAATCTAATAAAACATAATAGGTGTCTACATGTTTGAATATAAAACATATAAATACAAAATTGTAAAAAAAACACGAAAAAATTTTCAAATTTTCAAAGTAAAACCAATGCTTCCCTTTTATATTTCATATACAGTACGAAAGCAAGAAATATTTATTTCAATTTGTAATATTAAGTCTATAATATAAAATACATTAAATTATAGTAGAAATTCAGTTAAAGAACTTCTATTTGAGAATTCATTTTGTAACATTAGATATCAATTTCTAAGAATATTTTTAAAAATACATCTATAATTCGACTACTTTAACATTAACGTAAGTTATTTCCAAAGGTGCAATTATCGAAACATTTTTGTTGCAATTACAGAGAGTTGCAATAACAGGGTGGTGCAATTACCGAATACGTACTGTATTTTGCTTATAAGATAAAGTGGTGGATTGTTAATTAAAATTAAACTAAATTTGTTTAGAGAGACATTCTTTATGTTTTTAGTTCATTAACATATTTTTAAAAGTTAAAGGCACCATTTGAACCTCAAAGTTTTAAGTTTTCTATTTACGAAAGCATCTATAGTTAAAATTGTTATTTATTTTCTTCTATCCAAAAGACCTAAGTTTTTTTTTTAACATACATAGTTCTATGATAATGGAATCAATAATTTTCACGAGCCGCCACTGTATCAAAATAAACGAAAATTTGTTGACAAAATAGAACATAATTATATATTGAAAGTAATTAAGGGAGTTTCTATGAACTTCGAATATGGATGGTAATGAATGAAAAATAATTAGTCTGAAGAGGTTTTGTAATTATTTTTGTGTCATATTTTATAGTGGATTTATGTAGTTCATTAAAATAAATCTTGAACTTATATTTTGATAAAAATAGAGTGGTTTCTGTTGCTTTAGATTTTTTTTTAATATTTCAATTTTAATAAAATTTTTAATTCTTTTCAAAAATGTTGGAACGTGAAGAAGATATTCAAAAATAGATTATAATTAAAAAAAAAGTGCGTTTTAAAAGTTTTAAGAAAAACAAACATACCCAAAATAGTTATACTTAGGGTAGATACTTATACTATGTACATAATGTACATAATATTATTTTGAAGTCTATTTAAGTTATTAGCATATAGAATTCAAAAATCAATGAAAAGCAAAAACGATCTTCAGACAAATTTTGGTCGCAATTTACGTAATCTGACGTTTACGGCTACCAATGAATTTGTTTTACGAAGTGGCAGCAAACAGTCGGTTCTTCATTTTTCACAATCTGTCAAATATTCACACGCTCTGTCAAACTCTCACATGGTCTCGAGGTTGTGAGATAACATTTTAATAATATTGTGAGGCACAAATGT
>JANSTT010016818.1:0-19837 GCA_026745375.1 Platyura marginata | reverse complement strand
TAGTTATTTACATAATAATTTATAATTATTAAAAGAGCATTGCTCTTATGTATGTATCTTTTTTCTCAATAAATTCAGATCTGGCCATGCATATTCGTTGCTGTGGTCTCTTTTGTTCCATTCTTGCTGCGTGTCTGTGTCTATAACGTCATGTAATGCTTCCACAATTCCAATCCAAATTAGACAATATCTTCAAACAGTTTTTTTTAGTTCTAGGCTTCGCTCGAAACGCTCTGTCGAAACAAAATCACGCATGGCGCCTCATATATAGAAGATGAGATTTAATTAAAAATTATTTGACTCGTTTGGCGATATTTTTTAGTATTTTTTTTTAAGCTATCGTTTTGGCTATATTTTTGGCTTTGACTTTGTCTCCAAACAATGCAATTCGTGTTTAATGTATTTCTGCAACGCCATCTTGAAAATACCACATGCCGTGCTGTAGACAATATTTTCGTCGATGACGTGTAAGAATGTGGTAGAAATATTAAATTTTTTACTAAATTCAATATTTATCCCTAAAATGAATACATCACCGTTTCTACAGTACGGTCTAATATTTTCAAGATGGCGTTGATTTCTGATATATTTCATCCATAAAACTTGGGCACATATCTAGATGCTCTAGTGTTCTAGTGCCCAGTGTCAATGCATGCCATTTCCGTCTATGTGTTCAACTTTATCTTCTTCTTGACTATAGTCTACTATGTGTCCATAAAGTGTCTTGTAAGTGTTCTGTTGTGTGTATTGTTAGATTGTGATTACTTTTTTTTTCATTTTTAATCAAAAATAGATTTTTCATAATAAAACAGTATACACAGGAGGATATTTAGTATTCCTAGTTGGGCAGACTTATTTTTTAATAAAAAAAGTACTATTATTTTTGGAAAATATACTTAGGGACACCGAGCACATACTCATCTTACATACTGACATTATTATGATTTATACATTGTAAAATAATGGAAATAACTCAATTCCGTTAGAATTTTGAAAAGAAAAATTATTGCAAAATCCCCGTATACATACAATGAAAACTTTAAAACTTTTCTTCCAAAAAAAGAAAAAAAAAAAACAACTTTCAACGGAAAACTCGAGTAACGAAGTATTTGTTGCAAACACATAACAGCTTTTTCGTTTGTCGATATGGTATAGAGGTACGTGACTTCATTTCCAATTTAATTTGAAGCTTTTCTTTGCTTAGTATACAAGTTTATTTATTGTGAATTTATGTACAAAATGTTTGGAGTTGTACGGTTTGTGCATGAGGGGCTAGATGGGAGGGGTGGGGTTCGGTATGTTATAGTCCATATGGGGGTTATATGTATATTGGGAAAGGGCGGCGGCATATTATCGGTTAGCATCAAACAGAATGCTAAATTTCTTTCGTTATTAAAAACGTGTGGAAAATATCTACGTGAGCGTTAGATTAATGTTGTATATACGCAAACGTTAATATTCCAAGATAGAGGATATTGATGTGTTGACAACATTTTGTCTTTTTTTTCCTCCATTTTTGTTTTTTTTTTGCTCCATCTCCTTTGATCAAAAATTTGTGTCACACTCATACAAATTAGTCAACGATGAACATTATTTTTGTTGTTTTCGTGTTTTGTTTTTCGATTTATTATTGTTTGTGGGTGGTAGTCAATCTGCATACCTCCTTATTAGTAAAATCTATGATTTTATTGGTACTGCTGTGAATTTGGAATGAAGCACTTAGATTTAGGCTTTGGAGGGTTTCTTCACTGTGACCTCTAAAAGATCTATTAAGAATGTCCCTTCTGAGATCTGAATGTTCTCGTTTAGCGATTAGCGTTATTAATGAATTTTAACACTCCGCGAGGGATTGTTCGGTCGGCTGTCGTTTGGAGTCAAAATGTAGCCTCCTAGGTGGCGAAGCCATTTATGGGCCAGTGCTGAACATTCGTAGAGTATGTGTTTCGCCATTTTGTCCTCTTCGAAACAGAAACAATATGAAGCATCATGTATTCTGCCGATTTTGTGGAGATGATTTGTATAAATTCTGAGGCTGTTTTTGTGAAGCCTTAGAAGCTTGTCCGTTCTTTGGAAAGGTATGAATTTCTTCAGTCATGGTTTTCCAGTATAGGTTCGCTTTTCGCTCTCTTTTCGGCCAGTATCGCCCTTCTGATTCTACCTTTTGATAATCCACAGTAGGGTTTTGAACCGGTAAAAGTGGTTGCAGCGCTTTCTCTTGCAGGAGGGTCAGTGGTTTCACTGCCCCAGCCCATGATGCCTTAGTATTCTGACACTTTATTGGTGTTGCTCAGGGTTACATCTTAGTCATACAGTCTCTTACAAGTTTAATGAAGCACTTAAGTCGAATGAATCATTTGAATTTTATAAAAAAAGGGGTTGATTACACACTAAAATCTATGTTACATATCTTCGGTACATGTATTTGTTAGGACACTAAGTACGAAACTGCTTTTTTCACTATAATAATAAATATTTATGGAAACTGTAATATTGTACGAAATCCAACAGTGAACACAAGCACAAATGCGAAAAAAGTGTTACTTGAACACCCGAAGCGAAGAGAATAAAAACATCCACAACCACAACAACAATAGATAAATAAAAATCAGTACAAATTATCCATAAAAATGTGCATCTTTGATTTACTTGTTGTGGCGTACCGCATAGCTGCATACTTAGGTACTTACCATTGATTTATGTTTTTATTAATGATCTATTCTTCTATGGTTTTCATCATTGAGATACTATACATTCAGTGTGGTTCACATGATAACTCGAACAGAGTCGACACATATCCACCCTAATATTTCTCTAAATACGCACGTGTGTGGCCCATTTACAAATGAATTCCATTTTAAATACTTTTGAACATAAACGCTTATCATATTAGACGCGATTAAATTTCCAAAGTATTTATGTGGGAACACACAAATATTTCAATATTAACCGCACCAAAAAAAAAAAAAAAACGATTTTAAAAAACACCCTTTTTATACAGGAAAAATACTCAGTTGACCCAGTTTCTCATCTCTTTTTCCGTTTTTTTGGTTTTTTTTTTTTTTTTTTTTTAATATATATAAAAAATGTACATGAAAATAAATAGTTTTGCTTCGAACAAAATGTCAACAATTTAATTAAAAATACCAGAACTTTTGTGAACAAAATAATAAATTCCCTCAATTTATATAAAAAAAGAAAAAAAAAAGTGTAACTTTATGGTCGTCACTTCGTTTATTAAATTTTGTTTTATGAAACAAACAGAGTATGGGATCCAAGCGTATATTCTCATAAATGCAAAAATATTTTTACCGCAAAAAAAATGTCTATAGATACATATATATGTATATAGATATGTCTAGGTATGTATGTAGGGGTAGAATTTATGAAAATATTATGCAAATGAAAACCCCAAAACACAACGCTCTAAATTTTAAAATAAAAATGGGTTTTTTTTGGGTACAACAAGAAAAAAAAAATACAAAATATCTCAATATATTAGTAGGTTTAGGTAGTAATATTGTAAAATATTTATTAAAATGGGTGTAGTTGAGTAAAGTACTGGAAATTGTACCAACAAAATTAACATCCAATTTAAATGTGACTATACTAGAGGGGAGACAGAGTCAGTTTGACACATTTTTTATATTCAATTCCCTTTATAGTTTATGGTACATACCATAGGCCATCCGCCCGCTCTCAAAATTAATAAATAATTGTGTGAAAAAGGTCTGGTAAATTTATTAAAAACGATACTTTTACCCCTGAGGTGAGGTGGTTCCTTGTGGATTTAATTAGTGCATTGCCTCTTTTTCTTTGGTATTTACTTAGGCTTTTCGTATATCGCTTCGGGTAAATTTTGACGCATCAACATCGATCTACATTAAATTGTTTCCAAAATGGTTTTTTTTTTTGTATGAAATATGGTAATTTGGGATATTTTACACTATCTGGCAACACCATTTTACTAAATTTCACGAAATAGTATGGGTTTTTCCCCGCTTTTTAAATGGACCCGATCATATCTCTTCGTTGTAAAAATATTTAGTTTTTTTTCTCTCCTGAGGCTCTTGCCTTTTCCTTTGCTATTTAGTTAGGCTTTTCGTCTATCGCTTCGGGTTAATCTTGACGCATCAACATCGATTTACATCAAATTCTTTCAAAAATGGTTTTTTTTATGAAATGTGATAATTTGGGATATTTTACACTATTCGGCAACACTATTTTAGTAAATTTCACGAAAAAATATGGTTTTTTACCGTTTCTTAAATATTTTCTTCAAAAATGCTGTGTACAAATTTTTAGTTTTTTTTTTCTATCTCCCGGAAAATTTGAAAAATGTGGATTAGGGCCTTTTGACAAATAACCATCGATTATAAATTCTTTCCAAACTTGATATAATATAATAGGTGATGGTGATGTTTTGGGTATATTTATGTAATAAAAATCACCTGGGGGGTTAAGAAGAAATCTTAGGTGGGACAAAATGGAAGACATTGGACTTGAAATCCAAAGAGAAAATTCAAAAATTTTGGGAATTCTTGAAAACAAATATCAATTACAATATTGTAAGCAATTGGCTTCCTTCACCTGACAAAATTCAGTTTTCAGTCACATGAAATTTATGCTAGATTTTAGCTAAGAAAACACATAAATAGTTAATGATTTACACACCACCTTTACCTTTTACCTTATGCGAAGTTCTTTAACCCTCTCAATAGCATACAAAAAGATATCTGTTCTATCTTCTATCTGCTACTAGTGCAATATCTATCGAATTATCGTTTTATTTACAAATAAAAAGACCGAAAAACCGTACCAAATATGTCGGACAATGGGGAGAAGAAAAAAAAAGAAAAGAAAAAAAAATTGGAAAAATAAATATTGAATTGAACCAGAAAAACAACACAACACTTTAAAAAATTGTAAAACTAAACCTGAGCCATATAAGGTCGAAAGATATATTCACATAATTGAGGTCATAAATCTCTATTGAATGGCTTCCAATTATTTGTCAATTTATGTCCTCTCTGCACGATACGGGCCATATATTTAGTGTGAACTGAGATTAAATCTTGTATGTGAGAATTTCTTTTTTCTTTTTTTTTTTCTTTTTATCCAATATATTTATGTGTATGATCAGTAATCATTTAATCGACTTTTAGTTAGAGAGAAATTAGCTGCCGGAATCATCATTTATTGTTATCAATCTATGTATACTTATCTGTATAATTTAGGGTAATGTCCATTATATTATTGTTTAAGAGAATATAAGAACGATGAATAAGATTTTGAAGTGTGGTATAGTCATTAATAATTATTTTAATAAAAATAGGCTGCTAAGTAAAGCTATACGGGGCTTCCACACTAATAATGCCTTATCTAAACTATATTATTCAATCATGGCTGAAATCATACTGAAAATACCCTTTCAACTGGCTGTTTTCATATATCGATGGTTTATATACAATACCAGCTAACTCATTTTTATGTACTTTTCATGAGACAGTAAAAACAAAAGTTGTTAGCGAATGGTCAAACATTAAAAAAAAAAAACCAAATTTTTTGTCATAATTTTACCATGGCTGCAAGGTTGCATAAACATCAATTTTAAACAATGAAAAAAAATTGGTAAAAATGAGTTAGCGAGTATTGTATATAAACCATCGATATAATTATTGTATGTAAGTATATTATAGAAAAGTACTGAAGTCACCCTGTCATACAGCATTTTTAAAACCAACTTTCTCAATTCTACTTCCCCTCTTGTTCGTGCCACTGTTGGCGATTATGGCAAATGGCCACAACAAAAAGAGAAAATACAAAATTGTAGAAGAATAGAAGCAGAAAGATTTCATATTTACCAAAAATAATATAGTTTAGATCAGGCATAAACTACCCTTCCCACACACCCTTTTCCACACACCCTTTTCCACACTTTTCCCACCCTTCTCTCAATCTTCCCCACCATTCCCCTACCTTTCCCACGTTTTGCCCATTTCCAATACTTGAGTGCCTTGTTCACTACAAACAAACGCCACTGTCAAAATTTCAAGTCGCTAGCTCAACGCGTTCGAAAGTAAGCGTGTTTACAATCGAGCGAGCGATCGATACTTACTACCAAATATTTTATTGCAGTTTTACGATTAAAAATGTCCAAAACATAGAGAAAACACAAAAATTTTGAAAATATGGAAGCGTTTATATTTTATTTTACAGTGTGGAAGCAAAATAATATAATGTGGACACTTATCAAATGAAATAAATATTTTCCTTTTCCCAGCAGCAATCCACTGTCGCACACTTAACAATACGGGACCCTTGCATTGCAAGTAATATTGAATCGAATTATAAGAATATTGAATTAGATTAATGCGAACCCCCCTGCCTAAAAATGTCTGGACTAAAAGTTTATCTTAGGTATAGACATAGTTTTCGGACGTCTTTTATTAATAAAATTAGATGAAAATGTTTAAAAATTTCGCTTCTTTTGATTTCTACCCAATTTTCCAATAAAACACTGGGAAATTGTTAAAATAACTACATCCGGTGCGAATATTGTAATCACTGTTTAAAATGCAGTTTAAAATACTTTGTATATTCCAAGTGTTACTTGCACAAAATCAATGTTTTCTAATTAAAATGCAAATTTAACCAAAACAATATTGTACAATGTATAATGGAGTGCAGGGAACGTACAACATGATATTAAATTCCATATATATAAACATCAACAACCCCTAGCGATGCCACACATGCACATATTTTAAAGCAAACTTTCAAGAACAAATTACTGATGGTCAGACTGGCCTAGCTTTTCTATATGGTACATAGATATACACTACTTTAGACTGTACATAAATAATAATGGAACATATTTTGCATGGATGGTAAATTAAATTTAGAATTAAGTTAATTTTCGAGCAAATTTGTATTTTTTAAAATGGTGGGGGGGCTGCTCTCCATGCTCATGTCTGAAAATTGAATTTAGTTGATGTGAGACATTACCCCGAAATTGATTAGATTGCAGTAATAATTTTTTGTCTGTCCATTCGGAAAATTTTGTTTCACTACCCCCTCCCCTTTCCACAAAAATTGATAAATAGTAGGAGGTTTTTTTCAAAAATTCCTCAATTTAATTTTGAACCTTTTTTAGTAAAATACTTTTAAAGGAATTTTAAAGGGATAAAATGGGGTTGTTTGTTCTGGGATTTTAATTTTAAAGCCAAATTTAAGGAAAACATATAATCGGATCATTTTTTTTATGGGATATTTTTTTGGAAAAAGATGTAGACAGTAGTATCATCATAAATTTACATACATACATATATGGACACCTTTTTTGAAAATCATTCTTTCTATTGACTCAAATTTGTATTCATTTTAAACTTTCGATAAAAAAAACGTCGAGTTACGCGGTACTTGAATTACACGAATTTCGAATTAAGCAATTTTTCTTAAAAAAGAAAATACATAATTATAGATGAATGTTTTTACATAAAAAAGATAATAGAGGTATTTCACAATATTTTAAAATGCATACTGCTACTGAACCAATTACCCGCGTATTTCAAGGGATACCTGTATTTAGATATTTTCTAAATAGAAATCCCTAGAAGACTACATATTTTTAATTTTTTTTTCTACGCAGCATCTTTTATAACATTTTCGTAAACAAAAAATTTAATCGCATGCTCAAAAATTGACTAAAAAAAAAAAAAAATATTTTCCTATCAAAACACAACACAAATGCTTGATATAACATATCTAAGGCGCTTTGGACTCTTTCATTCGTTCAATATGACCGATCCTACCACACAATTCACAAAATTTAGTCCAGCTTTCAATCCCTTCTGATGGTAATTCGTAATTCTTCATGAACCAAAGGTATTTCCACAGATATTTGAACTAAAGAATTACTGTCAGCTTTAAATTTTTACGTCAAATCGATTATTATGACTGCATATTATAAGCATGTAAAGAAGATGGGAAAAAATTTAAATAAAAAGATTAATGTCAAACCGCATATTGCTTAAATATTCCACAGACACAAAAATTACCTCAAAACAAGAAAAATCAATAAACCATTTATCATGCCGCTTAAACAAATTTGCTGTTGATGTAACCTGTACGATGTTTAATTTAACCTTTTTTTTTTGTTTTCTTCTTTTTTTTTTTGTTCATTGTTCATTTTATTTTGTTGTTGTTGGAACTCTTAGATTTTAAATAAAAAACTTGTTTGCAAAAAAAAAAAACTCAATTTATTTGCGTTCTCTCCTCTCGTTCAATATTCATTAGGATTTAAACAAGTTATGACAGATTCTATATAGTACTTGAAAAAAAATGGATAAGGGAGATCGGGGAGTTGTCACGCTTTTTTTTTTTTGATTGGCTAAAACAGCTTATTGGATCGACATTTTAAATTCATCGAAATTTATTTAATTCTATGTTGGTCTATACAGAAAAATTCATTCCTTAATAGGATAATTTTAATCACTTTAAAAACAATGTTTTGGTGACATATTTCCGCGAGACCAGGGTAAAATGTCACAACATACAGGGGAAAATGTCACAAGAATAATATGTAAAATATTTTACACTAAATGTTAAAAAAACTTTGTGTTTTTAAAACAAATATATTTAACAGAAACATTTTACTTAAGTATAACACCCGATATAGGGTAAAAGGAGTAGTAACAATCCTTTTGCCAGTAACGAGCCACTGTTGTCTTTTTCTTATAAATTAATAAGAATTAAGAGAGAAAATAAGCATCGAAGCCAAGAATATCATAAAAAACAGCTAAGTTTAGTGATTACAACTGAAAATATGCTAAGTGCTTCTAAAGAGGGCTCGTTACTAGTCACTTTTATTCTATAAGTAAAACTAATTCTGTCACTTTCACTGTGACATTTCGTCCCAAACGAATTTGTGTCTTATTATATTCTCTTCGATGAGAAAAAGTGATTTTTTAAATTAAAAAAATTACTTTATTAGTAAATTAAATTTCATTACTAATAAAACAAGTAATCTTTTGAACTAACCCATAATAAATTATCTACTCAAATAATATTTTTATAAACAAATTAGTAAAAATTAAAAAAAAAATCACTTTTTATTGCGTCTGCGCTAGACACTTATCCAGATGAACTAAAAAACACTTGGATTATATACGTAAAATAACACGGCGAATAAAATGTAGTACTAGATTTTTACACAATACCCGCATATGAGGAAAAAACTGAAAAAGACATATTAAACCGTGTGACAACCATCCCCGATCTCTCCTACACCTCTAACTCTAAGAATGCTAACACACACGCGGACACACAAACGAACATATGTATACCATATTGATTCCTAATTTGAAAAAAAAATGGACATAAAAAAAAAGAATTAAAAAAAAGTACTGATCAACCTGAGAAAAATCATTAATTACCAATAAATAAAATCGAAAACATCTCCAGCCAGAAGCATTATAATGAAAGCAATAAGCAATCGGTCTTCGGTCTTTTAAAAAAAAAACAAGAAGATAAATTGAGCCTCTCTACAATAGCCCGTTCGTCTAATCTACTGTTTTCGATTACTATATGGGATGCTCTTTGCCCATATCCACATACCTAATCATACTCGTATACCAATACAGAAGATTGAAAGATGGGTGGTCAAGCACAAAATAGGAATTTTAAGAAAATATCATACACACAACGCACACAAACACAATAGATGGGAGAGAGTTGAACAAAACAAAAAAAAAATCTTCTTGTTCATCTTTTTTCTACAAGTATTTAAGAGGCGATATCCCTCTACGGGTTAAAAAAAAAGAAGATAAAAACAATTTCGGAAGAGTTGCATACAAAGTTTTGATGATACCGACAAAGGGTTTACTATAACATAACGTATTGTATGGACCTATATTATATATATACATAGATATATATATAGATAGAGAGAGAACATTCTAAATAGATAACCTCAATTAGAAATTACGGGCGTAAAGAATTAAATTAGTCCATTAATTGAAAAGGAATTCAATCAAATGATGCCTTCCGACCAAAAATATATGAATTATTTACTTAAGCTCAATACGGTAAGACGTAAGATCGCATTAGACAGAGAGAGCTCTTTACGCTTCAAAAAAATCTACTTAAAGGATTAGCTGTTGTTGTTGTTTTTTTTTAAATTATTTTTTTATTATTTTTATCTTGTTGTTTATTGTGATTGTAATGGATTTTTGATTCGTTCGCATTGCATTTCTAATGTTTGATTGCTGTTGATTTGTTTGACATTAAATATGTGTCTTTCTGAGGAAAATATTCTACAGCGACAGTTCCTGACCTTTTAATGATTGCGTATCATTCACACAAAAACTGGAAAATTTTAGTACCACAAAAAAAAACCCCCCATTCCCGAGAAAAATATTCTAGACCGCCGGTGGTTACCAAGTTTTTAATGATCGCGTAAGATGCACACAAAAACTGAAAATTTTTCTATTCTAGACCGGCAGTTTCAGACCTTTTAATGGCGAAGAAGTTATACGATCTACCGTTATGGCGCTGCAATCAATTTTATTGCATTTCTAGGGTTTTTAATCATTTACTCGAAAAGTATTTAGATTACGGAAAAAATGATTATAGCAAAAATGATAGAGAATAAAAAAATGAAGATTTCATTCACATTCTAAGAAGTTCTACGAAATATCGTTATGGCGCTGCAATCAATTTTATTGAATTACTATGGTTTTTAGTGATTTACTCGAAAAATATTTGGATTATCGAAAAAATGACTATGACCAAAATGATAGGGCATAAAAAAATAAAGATTTTATTTATAGACCGAAAAGTTCCACAATCTACCGTTATGGCGATGCAATCAATTTTTGGTTATTTCTAGGGTTTTTAGTGATTTACTCGAAAAATATTTGGATTATCGAAAAAATGACTATGACCAAAATGATAGGGCATAAAAAAATAAAGATTTTATTTATAGACCGAAAAGTTCCACAATCTACCGTTATGGCGATGCAATCAATTTTTGGTTATTTTTATTGTTTTTGAATCATTTGCATTCAATTTATCCAATTTTAATTTATTGTGCAGACAAATTAGACACCATTTAATTGGTAAATATAATCGAGAGTCGACTGTATAAATTTCCCGAATAAAAATATGCTCTGTACGATATATTTATGTATGTAAAACTTTATTAATTTAAGCTCTTCCGTGTTATTATATATAATGACATATACAATACATACATACATACATACATACATACCTAAATGAGATATAATTTTCTTTTCTTTTTCTTTTTTTTTCTGTATGGTTTTACTAAAACTATTTCATTATAAGTTAGAAAACACAAATTTTGATATGAAAATACCAACCTTAAGGTAAAACTACTTTCCAACCCATTCGCTATAAATATAATGGTTTTTGATTGATTTATTGCCAAGCTTGTGGATTTAGTAGCAGCTTATTGAAATTAAAAGCTGACAGAAACAGCTTGTATTGTATGTATGTAGATGTAATGTACGTAGGTACTATTTATAATTTGTTAGATGAATTTATATATATCCTTTTGTTGTTGTTGTATTGTAAAATTGTATTGTGTCTCTATGTATAGGTGGTCGGTACTCGGTACTAACAATACAATTGTTATAAATTAACTTTTGTCGGACGTAATTTAGCATTAAAATTTCATTATTAACCACAATAATGTATGTCGGTCATTGGAAAATGGGTTTAGTATTAATTTCATGTATAATGTAATTGTAATGCTTTGTTCTACATAGTTTTTTTTATTCCTTACAATAATTTCGTCATCATTTATTGAACATTTTAATGAAGATAATGAATGGATGGGAAAGTATTGTCATTTGAATGAAATGTGGTTTTTTTTTCTAGTGCATGATTGATATGTGTTTGATGTAGGGTTGGAAAAAAATCTGTGTTTTTTTTATACAAAAATCAAAAAAATTGGATTTTTTTTATTTAAATAAGTTTGTCATAGGGTTACCAGACGTACTCTTTTTGAGGGTCTTTTATACTCTTTTTATTTTTCCGAAATACTATAATAGTACTTTTTTTTGGAAATGCTACAGATAGTCATTAAATTTTTTAATTTCTTATTTTAAAATTTAAAAAAAGTTTTTTAAAAAGTGACTCAATTTTGAACTTTCTTAATCTAAAACATAGACGCCCAGAATAAAAATTTCAAACGAAAACTCAATACTTATAACGCTATCCATTTTCGTCTTTACACAACCAGAGAGAAATACACAATAAGAGAGAAGAAAGCAACAACGTCTTTCGATATATAAGGAGAAAAGAGAAAATGCTCGAGTGGCCTTGGGACGTAGAAAACGAAGAAAACGAACGCATTTGAGCATCTATGATCTAAAAGATATACAATAGTCAAGATCGAATGATCCATGCTTTATTCTACGGATCATTTTATTGGTAGAAATGAAACGTGTTCTCCATGCCCAGTTTTTTTGTACTAGGAATATTTTCTTAACTGTCCTCTTTATAGTACCTTTCGTAAATTTTTCGCATTTTACTCTTTTTAAGGTTTAATAATAATAATTCAAATTGTTGCAGTGATTTTCCATTTTAACGATGAAAAATTACCAAAAACCGAATATTAATAGAAGTACTTGATCTATTTTGAATTTCTTTTAAAAACTGACATTTGCTAGATGAGATCCCTTTGATAAATCAAAATAAAAGTTAAGTAAATCGCTGCGCAGTATAATCAGAAGATTAACAAAAAATGCGAAGTTCTCCGAACCAATTTACCGTTTTTGCTGTGTATACAAACTGAATGTTCATATATCTGTGATTTTCGTATATCTGATAAAGAAATGTCCATAACTTTTTTATTTTTCAATATTTTTTTTGCATATTTGGTAAAAAATGAAAGCTCAAAAATGAAAAATCAAAAAGTTTCCAGTTACACCTAGAAATTAGGAGTTATATATAATAAATACTACCGTATACAACTGAATGTCAGTTAGTTAGAATTTCAGCGGTACATAGGAAAAAAGAAAAATCCACGCTGTACGTCAATAATTTTGAATCACCACAATCAACATTTTTGATATTTTAGTACTTTTCTTCATAACGACAAAAAATGTTCCACAAAGTTGTAGAGCAATAAAAGTAAAATCTTTAAAAAAACATTTCAAAATTTTTAGTACACCAATACGAGAGGTTAAATTTAATTTCGTGTATAAAATCCAAATAAAAATAAATAAAAAATTTATTACCACTGTAGGCAAATAGATTTTTGAAAATACATTTTAATTGTTAAAAAGCCAAAAAAAAAATTTTAAACCACGAAATATGGCGAGGTACACAAAGAAACCAAGACAAACAGTCTTAAAATTTGATTTATTTGTTATTGTGTCGCAATCTTTGGATAGGAGAAGGAGTATAGGAGTAGTACGAAGATGCTCTAAATTAAATACAGGGTGGCAAATTTATACATGATGACATACATACATACCTACATAATACGAGGTATAAATATTGAGGTGAATAAAAATTTTCACTATAGTAAATCCGAAAGTTTCAATTTGATTTATCCAAATCTACATCTCTACTGGGTGCAATAATTCTTTGGGTATGTTGTTGGTCAATAAATAAATCGAAATCAACCTTTTAACCACAAATCCAATGTGAAAGAAATCACTTTATAAACATCAGTAGTAAATCATAAAACTCACCACACTCACCATGATGTTATGTAATATGTACGTACATACATGTTGAAAGCTTATGTTTCGCCCAACAATAATACCGGAACAAACCCACCCACCCAGAATCATAAAAAAAGTCTACAAACACAAACAAGCTTTTTCTGTTTGATTTATTGATTCGTTCAAAGAAACTCTAAATAAATCAATGTAAAACTCGATGGAAGGCTCACCGATTGCTTGATTGCTTCTTTCCAAATGCCATAGAAAAACGTTTTTAATATGCTTGATTGAACCAGCTAGCTAAGCTCATTCCGCATAATATAATTTACAAATATAAAATATCTCCTCCTCCTCTTCTGATGGCAGAAGAAAATGATGTTCTCGACCTAATCAAAGATGTCATCACTAACAAAAAAAAAAATAAAAAAATATTTGAGATGCACAGCAATTATTTTCAAGAGAAGAACTAACTACCTATGTATTTATATAGGAGATAAAAATGAAGCAGAAGAAGAAGAGGAAAAAAACCTATTGCCGATGATCACGAATTAAAAACCTTACATCAACCTACTTATTGACGTGTTCAGTAAACTCAAATGTACAAAACATAATCCATTACAGTTGGTTCACATCAAGCGAGTGCTTCCTGTATTTTTTTGTTTTTTTTTTCTTCTTCTTCTCTCAGTGTAGGTATTCTTTTACAGAACGATGTTCTATACCATTGAGTGAAAGCAATTAAAGTTATCTGAAATTATGACTGAATCTTTTGAGCATACCGTTAGCAAGGTATAATACACTTATTCGTGAAATGTGCGCTTCTCCGTCATATATATATTACACAATATAATGGTGGCCATTAGATCTTTCTTTTTTATACCCATGTGGTGTTAATCAAAGGGTATTATAACTTTGGTATGGAGTTTTTGTAATGCTCCTTAATATTCAACGTGGAACACAACACCATTGTCTTTCTCGTGACATTATAAAGCTACGGACACAATGCAACGTAACGTAACGTTCCGTCATGTTTTTTTCTGTCAAATTTTATCGTTCCATTGTAGTTCGATGTTTTTCTCAAAATATTTTCAATACATTCTTCAATTTGTTTGATTTTAATTTAAACACCAATTACAAGTGAAAACTGCCTAAGACGGAAACCTGTTTTAAACGTAAATATTTTCCGGTCTCTTGATTTTTCCATTCATCGCTGTCAATTAAATGAATGTTAAATAAATTTGAGGTTATGTGAACCGTTACGTGTTCCGTTGAATTTTATTTTATTTCATCCATTGTGACTTGTCGCCCGTAACTTCTATGCAAACGTCATACCGGCTTGACATTGTTAATATTTTTGAACTGAACGGCGCGTTTCGTTACGTCGCATTGTGCCAGTGATCAAAATTTCGGCTATACGGTTTAAGCTAGAAAGTTAAAATTTTTAACAGATTAAGCTCTCTATTGTTTTTGGTGTAAATCGGTAAAAGGTATAGGGGAGGATGTGGTACAGTGTGCACATAATTTTGACAGCAGGAATATTGAAAAAATTAATATGACAACAACTATAGAGAATACAAAAATGAACATTTCATACATAGAGCAAAAAGTTCCACGACCTACCGTTATGACGCTGCAATCAATTTTATGTCATTTCTAGAGTTTTTAATCATTTACTCGGAAAATATTTGCATTATGGAAAAAATGAATATGAAGAAAATTATAGAGAACAACAAAATAAAGATTTTATTTATAGACCGAAAAGTTCCACGATCTACCGTTATGGCGCTGCGATCAATTTTATGTCATTTCTGGGGTTTTTAATCATTTTTACTTAATATCTGCAGACAAAATAGACACGGAAAATGCTGTAGATAATAAACAAGGACTCATATGGGAATATTATAATCGGTGGAGCCAATTATTCCTTCTTTACTGGTTTTTTTTTTATATAGATCGTCTTTTCAGACTACTAACTACCTTTCTATCTACTATCTACCTACCTAGCTACCTATTTCTATGTGAACTGTATACGGTGGTCGGTCTCTTTTTTCGGTGTGCTAATAGATAAAGGGTCATGGATATGTTGGTAAAATAAACGACCAACAGTTATTGGACATTTTCAGTCGACCGTAAAAAAAATAGTGAATCCACAATGAGTAATGTTTGGAAAAGAATTTTGTTGATGGCTATTATACAATATACGTATGGGTATGTGTGTGTGTGTGTAGTGTGTGGCTGGTTTTGGGTGTCCCTTTTATAAAGGACAATCTTCAGTAAACATTAGTTTTGTCAATTTGTTTTGTAACATCCCTCAACGAGGGCATCACCGTACAGTATAGAGGTAAAGTTTTGTGTGTATTATTTATTATTGACAACACCACAAGTCCCAAGCAACGACGACCCTTTTTGGTATCAAACAAACCCAAGAAAATGTGTTTGTATATACAGGATATATATACATATATTATATATGTGTGTGTATATAATAAGGATACTTTGCATTTTCGCCGAAAACTTTAAATAATTTATGAACAATTAATTTTTTTGCCTGACAAAATTCCAACCCCGAAAGTTTTGCTCTTATGCTACATCACCCACAGAATTTGTGTTTTTTTTTTTTTTTTCGTTTTTCGTTTTTTTTTTATGATTTGCGTTAGGAACAGATGTTTGTAATGTCAGACAATGAGCTCATAAAAAGTTAATGACAATTTCGACGAAGAACAATAAAAACGGAAAAAGAGATCCTTTGCTATGTCTCTTTATGATGTAAAAGTTTTATGGGAATTTTTTTTTCCCATTTTTTTTGTTTTTTTTTTCCTTTTTACTTCTTCCTATTGAAAAAGCACTCTAATGGCATCCTTTTTATTAAATTTAACTTAATTTATTGGAAGAATTTTAATTGCTTTTTATTAGACAATTTGGAATTTTTAGACATTCTACCGACGGGTAGGAATGAGTTGATTGTTTTTATTTTATTTTTTTATTTTTATTTGGAAATGTAATTTTTTTTTTGTGGTTTTTTGTTTCTGAATAAATTATGGCAATGAAATATGTTGCTGGAGAATTTCATCTCAAATTAAAATATTACAATTACATCTATACGATAGGGGATAGGGGATAGAATTGTATAAACAAATTGATAACCCTTTTCAATCCTATAATGTACGTTCATATCATTGCATATCATTTAGTTCCATCTAATCTATGTAGATTCTAAGATAACTAAAATGGCGGCATTGTGCTTATCTACATAAGGAAGAACCATTTGGTTTTTGTTCAGCACCTATATACTCTAATTGGTTTCCCATAAATAGAAATCGAACCTCTCGCTTTAAATATTATGCCTAACAATTTAAAGTGAAGTTTGAAGTATTTGGTTCGAGTACTCCAGGTAAACACTTTTTTGTTTCCCATAGGTAGAAATCGAACCTCTTACGTTCAAAATTATGACTACAATTTAAAGTGAAATTGGAAGTATTTGGTTCGAGTACTCCAGGTAAACACTTATTTGTTTCCCATAGGTGGAAATCGAACCTATCGCTTTAAAAATAATAATGGCTTCAATTAATTTAAAGTGAAGTTTGAACCACATTTGGTTCGTTTACTCCACATAAACACTGATTTGTTTCCCTTAAGTGGAAATCGAACCTCTCTATAAATAATGTCACTTGGTCGATAATTCATTAAAGTTGGCAATAATAAAACACCAGCATTTTAAATTGTCGCTACTCTATTTAAATAATGAAAAAAAAAAAATTATTACAAAACAAAAATTAACCATAAAACCTAGGTACATTTCAAAAACCAAATGTACCTAACAAATAAAAAAAAAACCTACCTCTAAATACTGCAATAACAATAAAATTTGCATATTGATTCGGTACATTATCGAATTGAATAAATAATTGCTTTACACTACACGACAATTGTATTGTCACAGTTCAATTGTGTTTGCAACAAGCTCCGATTTTAATGGAATATTTGTATATTTGTGTAGTGCTGCCTGTTTAACATAAAGTTGGTTTTCACATTCAAAAGCAGCATAAATACCTGTGTTCGGTACTCGTTTTGTATACTTTAAAATTATAATGTACATGAAAATACAATTTTATACGAAATTAATTCAAAATTAATTGATTAAGCATTTTACTGGCGCACACAATAAATATTTAAGGATTTTAGCCGAATTGGAATTCCCATCATATTAACATATACTTATAGCATTTTAATCACTCGTATGAGCGCACCGTTAAAGGGTATTATAGCTGTGGTACGGAGTTTGTAATACTCCATAATATTTATCGTACAAAATCAACATTTTTTTTATAAAATTTAAAACGAAATCCACCATCTGATCGTTATTAATATTTTGGTTAAACGACTTTAGAAATTTTATATAAATCGATCAGGGCATAGGGGAGATTGGCAGATAATGATACTGTAATATATTTACCTAATTTTGATATAAATCAAATATTTGTTCAATGTTCTGCCGTAGTAGCGCTGCCAATCAATTTCAAATAGTATTTAAAGATTTTAATCATTTATTTTTTCAAATTTGCTCAATATTAAATTATAATAAAAAAATAAGCACTTCTCTACCCAATCCATCATAAATCGCTAAATTAATTTTAAATTATTTTCATGTATTGCTAACATTAATGGCCGTAATTTTGAACGAGGATAAAACTTCATCTGTAGATTTCTATGAATTTATCCACCATTTGGTAAATATGAAGCGTGCGATATAAATTGTAGATTTATTAGGGGTGATCGATGCACCTCGACCTTTATTCAGATCTATTGTGCCCCCCCATTCTTCTATCTTTATGGAGCCGCTCCATTATTTAGAGTACCTCCTCGAGTCCAGTTTCCTTAAGGAATTTTAAGATCTTGAGTGGATTTAGGGACGGAAGGTCTCTCTCGGTCAGATAGTAGTTCTCCAGATAATCTCTCCTTTTGTGGATCAGTGCTCCGAATTCTGTATTCAGGTGTATTGGGGTTTCTTCGGTTTCTTCACAGAATCTGCACGTGGCATTTTCTTCTAGACCCGTCAGCATCCTAAGTCTGTTTTTGCTCACTCTTATACTAGTCTCGTACCTCTTTCGGTTGTAATTCCCGAGTAGTACTTGATATAAGTGGAGAATAATCTCCTGTCACCCATATTTATCTATGGATTTATTCACCATAATTGGAGGATTTATCCTCGAATTTTTTAATTATTTTGACGGGAATATCGCGTATTTTGTGAAAAATAAAAAATTACAATCAGCGATAAATTACAAGCCCTAGTTCATCATCAGATTCAAATGACCACTGTAGTCTTAAGAAATATTGGAAGAAGATTTAAAGAACGAATTAATTTGAACTAAAAAAATTATTATTATTTGACTGACAGTTAAATGAGTACGTTTGATTATAATAATGAGTGCGGTTAAATATTTAATGTTTAAGCTTACCAATACAATGAACAGTGAATTTCAAATATCTGCGAATAGAGATTAATTCATTCCTCGTTCAACATTACGGCCATTACTGTATAAATCTTGATTACAGTTATTACAAAAAATAGTCAGTTCAACTGACTATGCTTTCTCCCTAGTTTTACATTAATTTGTGTAACGTTTTTTAATGGAAATTTTGAATTTACCTTTATTCCAAAATGGATGAATTTTTTTTCTTTTTTTTTTTTTTGTACTCCATTCAATATACTTTTACGTATTTACCTCGCTATATCCTTTATTCTGGAAAATTGAAAAATAAAACCAATAACCAAAACATGACAGAAAAATCCTTTCTCGCGAGGTAGGTTGGTATGGTATGGTAGGTAGGTATATTTGTAAATATTTAATGATATTTGCTACTCGACGACTACACTCCCATACAGTCCTCGTTCATGAAATATATTTATCTATGTATATATATACTTATATAGAGATCTATCCCTATCGTCTACAATATATAGACGATATTATAAAGAAGAACCCAATATCTGTACCCAACGAGTACATTTTACCCAACGGGTAAGTCTCTATAGAATACATTCCGGTATTGTTAGAAAGACTTTTGCAATATATCTCAATTCTGCCTTAAAATTTTAAGGGCTTTAGTACTATTGAATTCTGCCATCTACATACATATAG
>JANSTT010016817.1:0-65250 GCA_026745375.1 Platyura marginata | reverse complement strand
CTGACATAAGCATTGTTCACGTAAAACGGCAAATTCACGCGAAACACCGCAAGCGAGAAAAGTCAAAATGGCTCTTTTGCCCCATGGCTCTTTCGCCCCATTCTACTCTATACAGAAAAAAATTACAATTTTTTTTTCCTTTACTAAAAATTGTTCAAAAACACGTTATTTGTGACTATTTGTACATCATATACCTACTTACATATGTATGTACCTACATAGTCTTTAAAGTTACTAAATCTTGTAGCATTTAATCTGTAAATTATCTATATCTGTAATCGGTATAATATTGCTTCCATGCTTAAATTTTTTAAATTTCATTTAACTCAAATCTTAGATTACGGGTGGACAGGCGAACACAAAAAAAATACCCCCTTGAAATTTCATGACAAAAATGATGGCGTTAATTTTTTTTATATTTCTCCGAAGAATATTAAAAGGTGTTACAAACTTTGTTCCAAAATTAAAATATCCTTTGAAACTACGCTCGTTCATCATATATACGTTAGGGATAAAAAGAACTGGGGTCTGCTGTCACGTATAAATCTGCCACAGCTTAGCTTACCTCTTGGTTATATGTACAATCGTACATATATATACTATATGTATATACATATGCTCTTATATACTGTATAACAAAATTTTAGATACTTTTGTATTATGAATAAGGGAGCATTATAGGAAACGCCCTACATGTTAACAAGTCTGTAAATAATACATTTATAATATATAGGTATGTATACTATTAGATGGATTTTATGGAGAAATATTTTGTTATACATACGCTATAAACTACATGGGGTGGTAACGATGTAAAAATATAGGGAGAATTGAAAGATAGGTAGGTGTACGTGTTTAGAAAATAGAAAATTTATTTCACTGGATTTGTACATATTGAACTTTTATACTTTTATAGTATCTATGGTCGTTTTTTTAAGAGAAACTTTATCGAATGACTTTTTATCAAGGAACAAAATCTTTTTGTCATTTATTATTTTTATTCCTATTTAATTTACACATCTTTTTCGGTTAGGGGTTTTGCATTTATTATTAATCCATTTTTTATATTTAAAAATCATAAGATGGAGAGCATTCGCCTAAAAATGTCCTTTACTTAACATCATTTATTTCAAACAAAGCAACTTTAGAGTTACATATATTGTTTATATAAATCTCGTCGTCTATTCCTATCAACGTCTACAATTAAGTATGTTATTATTTTTATCGTGTTTATACTCATATGAGCGTATTATCAAAGAGTATTATAACTTTGGTATGGAGTTTGTAGCTCTCTTAATATTGATCGTATCACCATCGTCTTCTCGTCAAATTTTAAAGTCGAAATATGCATGTCTGTCAGTCCGTCGTGATCAAGATTCTAGCTAAACGGCTGATGCTAGAGAGCAGAAATTTTTACTGTTCGAGAGCAAGATTTATATTGTTTTTGGAACAAATCGAACAAGGTATAGAAGAGGGTTTGCTACTATATGTGAACCTAAGTAACATAAATCATTAATTCACATGTAATATTCATTTTCTGTATGTACAATCCAAATATATTTTAACATTTATAGAGAATAAAAAAATAAAGATTCTATTCAAAAATGCTACTACTTACCGTTATGGTGTTGGTAAATTTAATACAATTGATTTAAAACCCTAGAAATGATGGACTGCAACGCCATAACGGTAGATTGTGGAACTCTTTCATCTTTCAAATGAAATCTTATTTTTTTTTTCTCTATCATTATTGTCATAAATATTTTTTTCCGTAACTCAAATATTGTTCGAGTAAATGATTGATCTCCTGGAATGGTAGCCAAGGGACAAGTCACTACGCGAGGGATATATAATGGGCCCATCGGAGGCCTAGGGATTTTCGGGCGATTTTTGAGGCCCCCTTTTAATGAGCTTACATTCTTTCTGAGTATGGTTATCAAGATTTTAAATCCTGCTGTTAGAAAACTTCACTTCAACTATGTTATATTTCAGTTTTAAAGTTACGTTATTTATAATAAATAACTATTAAATTTGCTTCGATCAATACCACTTTGAAAACTTTTTGGAAAATGTTCAATTTGAGTAACAAAATTAAAACACATTTTTCATTGTTTAGAAATTTAACTTTCTAGTTCAATGAAACTTTTCTTTATTATAGTACACTTACACTTTCATTTAAAGTTAGTTACACATCATACATATGGTGTACCTACATACCAGTATAATTTAAATTTAAAGCTACAATCGTAAACGTATAAACTCATTTGAGAACAAATGCCAAATTTTTCCAGTTTTGAAGTTTTCATTAAATGTCATTAAAAATAAAATTTCAAACTTCGTTTTCTCTTACATCCAGAACGTTTTTCAAATACGTACTTAGAAATGCCTGTCAACAGTCAAGTGGCTACTTCAACTTAGATACTCAACTCGAGTTGAGTTTAACTTGAGAATAATAAAACGATGGTTAAATTGAAAGGGTGAATGACTATTTTAGATAGTGCTGTAATAGAATCATACCCACATCCACATTGTACTATGTACGTATGTATGTACAATGTACATACATACATATATAGAATACCATTACCGTAAGTCATCTAAAAGAAACAATATTATTGGTAATGTGATGATACTCAGTAGTGGCTTTAGAGAATTTATCATCCTATCAGTAACGTAGCGTGGGTTTTATTTTTGCCTATACAAAGTACCTTTGAAATTCTAACTTTAATCCGCCTAACTTCATTAATTGTTTTAATATTATAACTAAGATAATCTTACTTCAAGTAAAATTTTATTTCTAATCTTTCTTGTCTTATAAATTATTTTCGATTTTCTAACAAAATTTCGAAAAAATCATCAAAATATGCAAGAGAATTTCTCTATTGATAATTAAGCTTGCAGAATACCCAGTTTGAAGTTGCACATTTTGATAATTTTCTCAATATTTTGTTAAAAAACCGGAAAAAATTTATAAGGCAAAAAAGATTGAAAATAAAATTTTACTTGAAACAGATGGTGTATATTGTATACTAACAGTGGTTAAACTGCATTTCGGTTAAAAAGTTTGCCTGTTTGAAAAATCCTAAATTGTTCGAATTATGTAAATAATTTCAGATATTCGGATTGTCTTTCATAAATTAATTACATAAAACAATTATTATTAAAAATGGGTTTCTGGTATTTTTTGATGTCTATTTTTTATTAACAATTAAATTTGAAAAACTGAATATGACAACAATTATAGAGAATACAAAAATAAAGATTTCATTCATAGACCAAAAAATTTCACGACACCGTTATAGTCGACGTAGCCAATTATTCCTTCTTTTTTGGTTTTTGTTATATAATAAAAAAAATTATTTTCGTATTATATTTATGACTTTAATTTTTTTATTTTACTTACTGCGCATGGGCGGCCAAATAATAATTGAACACAGGCGGGCAAATATCTAGAATCGGCCCTGTTGCTAAGTATACTTATAGATCCTACGTTGCTACAAATCACAGAAAAAAGGAAAAGAGCAAAAAGACAGTTTTTTCTATCCAATGTAATAAAAATGATACTATTTCAACATTTATTTTAAAAACATCACTTTATATAAGTAGAAGAGATTTATCAATATGAAAAATTGACTTACTGGTTTAGCTCTATTATCGCTCATCAAATCTTGCAGCTCCGGTGTTGGTTTTCTAAATATAATTTAAAACACGTATGATAACAAAAAATTAATCGGACATTGGTAAGTTATAAAGAAGAAAGATCAGTTTGTACTCTCTTTTTCCCTTTAGTTTTTACTATAGTTCAAAAGTTCTTTTTTAAAACAAAATTTTTCTACGTTTACAATTACCTACATATTTCTATTTATAATATTTATGTAGTTCTGCCACAAAAAGAGAACCGATAGGAGAATATTCTAGATTTTGTATGAGGCTCTTCTTACTGTGTATAGTTGTTTAACTATACTTACATAAGTACATAATACAGATGGATCTCATTTTTATGTAGAACCTGTTTAAACTTTTATAGTGCAGCAGTATTGCCAATTATTAGGAATTAATCTTTCAGTGCAATAAAAAAGTTTGGCCGGAAACTTCATTAGCCGCAGCAGGTATTGATCGTAAGTGTAACAGAAATAGTTTGGCTGGCATTACATTTTCTGTGTAGACCAAAAGAAAAGTAGCTAAGGAAAAAAGTCTAAAGTGCTATCTTTAACTTATGAACCATCACTTCTCTATGGGTTTAAAACTCTTTAGTCTCTTTAAATGTTAGAAAATGTTAGGTACATATGTATGTATAATGTATATACATATATGGTATGGTATAATGTTTATATTTGGTGGCCAAAGATTAAGATAAACATAAATCAAAATGAATGTCAATATCCTTCGCAATGTGATGGTACCATACGCAGGGCATGAAATGTTATTGCGTTAGAAATTGGAGCAATTGGGAAAATGATCCCAAACATTCTTCAGGAATGACTAGGCAATTCATTAAGGATAATAATATATCGGTCATTCCGTGGTTTTCTAAATCATCAGATCTCAACTCCATTGAGAATCTGTGGAAAGAACTCAAAGACAAAGTAGGACAACACACCAACACAACCAACAATATTTTTGGGAAATAGTGAAAAAGGATTTTTCGACCATTATTAACAATACAAGTCGAAAACTTGTCGCGTTGTTGTGGAGCCGATTTTGAGGGTAAAGGTCAAACGAAAAAATATTTAAATTAATACAGATTATATTACATTAGTTCATATTTTTCATGTTTTCATTCATAAATGCTATGTTTGTTTATTTTGGCAAATATTAAAAAGGTGGCTTTATTTTTTTGGCCAGGAGGCTTCATGTGTTTTTAAAGTTTTTAATTATTATTGTAATAATTTTAACATTTTTGTACAATTTTGTTTCTTTTTAAATATATTTTTATTTTGTTATAAATTTGTTTTTATTTTAATTGTCAAAACTTAAATGTATCTGTAAAAATATAAATTTTTAGGGTTGCTTTATTTCTTTGGCCACCACAGTATATGTAAAAATTATTTGGCGCCTATTAAAAGTAATCAGTTACTCATTGTTCGATTTCATCTTCCAAATGATATATTTTTAAAGGTTTTAACAAATTTATTTATGTAATAAATATTAATTATTTTAATTAAGTAAGTACTGTTTTTTTTGCAGTTTAAATGTACATTACTTAAGTATATTAATATAACCATATCACTTTGACATTTGTCATAATCATAACTAACAATAACTCCTTAATTTAAGAGTTTTCAATGAATTTTAACTATTTATTGTTTTTTAATAAATGTAGGTATGTGACGACTGCAGAAACGAACACATTTCACTTCTACCATATGGTCTTAACCCATTAACGGTGAATGGGTAGAATAATACCCAAAAATAGAGCAATCTTAGAAACATTCTAGCTTGAGCCAGGAGAGAAATATCGCGAATTGGTTTTCATGGACTGGTAGATGAAGGATAGGATTACTTAAAAATAATTTAGGGGTCATATAGTACCAAGCCTTATATTATGTGTCTTTTTTTCCCAACGAATCCCCATCATTAAATTTTACAAAATCCTCCGTTCGAAAATCAATTAATTTTGCCAAATTTTATAAAAAAACTTAAAAAATTAATATCTTTTGATTTATTGATGTGTTGTTTGGGGATCATAATTATTTACGTTAAAATGTCCGGCCTCCATTTGAAAAAATACACCGATCAATTATTATGTTTACAAATCAGCTATTTTGGCTAAAAACTGTTTTCTTGAAAATCCTTTTTCAAAGATTTTTGAAAAATCGGAGGATCGCTCGGGTAACGTTAGTAGTTTTACAAATATATTTATAATTTTTCATAGGTTTTGACGTCATTTTCGCTCATTACTTTTTAAATAATAAGCAATCAATGCCATTTTTTTATTATTTATTTTCCGATTTTCAATCAGCTCATATATTTTATATGAAATTAATGTAAACAAAAAAAAATTATAATTTTTCAGCGGCCATATGAAATGGATGTAAAATGAAAATTGTTTTTTTCTTTTGATAGTATGGAAGTCGCGTTTGCTTTAGTTTAGAACCTTTTATTGAACTTGTCATGAACCTTGAACCGTGTGTTTGTTTCAACTTCTTTGAGGTCCTTTTTAACCAACTTTCCCACGTCCTGGTCCTATAGAGAGCTGAAATTTTGTGCACAGCTCAGTCTCGTGGAACATTTTAATCTATCAAGTTTTAACGAATCCTCAAAGTCCAGGATTTATTAGGTATAGGAGGGTACATCGCAATTTCAACGTTATTTTTAAGCATTGTCATTTAGATATAATGTCATTATTTAGACTTTTTTTAAGTGAAATCCAACCACCCGGCCTTAGATTCAAATTAACCTGCCAGAGAAAAACACTTTCATGTTTTACCCCAGTCGGACTTGAACCCGCTTGCATTTACTTGTTATTCTACAAAAAATAAATACACTTAGTGAATTAAGCTTTCTTTAGGTAGGTTGTAGGTAACCTAATATTTCCCAAATTGGGTCGCCCAATCCCTATAGGGTACAATAATTAGCAATCCATTTGTTGTGCAAATGTTTTAATTTTTTTCGGGCACAAATCGAAAAACGTTATCATGAATTAATATTCTACTCAGATTTATCTTTTAGCGATGTCTATCATCCTTTGGTGTAGGTAGGTTGGTAGGTACCTACCTACTATATAATTTATTTTTTGAAATGTGTAAAATCTACATAAAGTCTGATTTTCTCTGTAATTGTGTATTATTTGAATGTCACGTAATTTGTAAAAAGAATCCTTAATAAATATAATTCGCGATGTACATATGTATGTACAATTGTACATATGTAGGTAATTATATTTGAAAGATATAAGTAAACATTTAGATTAGATCGCGCATCTATCATAGAATTTATTAATAATTTACATAAACAAGCTATAATAATACATATGTACTTATATCATCCCAATTATATTTAACTTTTAGCAGATTTTATTATATTGTCGAAAATAGTTAGGTGGGTATATTATATAATAGGTGTAGAATAGACGGATTTTTTCATCTAGAATTGACTTAATGTAGATATGTCGTGAATGTAATATTGTATTATAAATCACGTTCTATTGAACAAAAAGTACGAGCAGTATTATTATCGTTTTGCGATATGATTTTGCGCAGCTGTTAGATTTCGGCCATTGTATATTAGAACAAAGTAAACGCCTTCCGAATTTTACCGATAAATTTATATTATTAATATGAAGCTCCGCCTTTTGACTTCCTTTCATATACATTTTATTTTAATATATTCTCTTCTCTCCATAAAATTCAGTGAATTGCCACTTGTAGCTCTGGTTATCAGAAAAGAATATGCCATACTACTTTTCGTTTAATTTTAAATTGAAAAAGTAGCGTCTTTCTATTTTAGCATAACATAGAAAAAAATGAACTACAATCTTACTATTTAAATTAATCTGTTAATTAGCATTTTATACAAAATAAATCATTCGATATTTTCTTAAATTTATAATTTATTATCTTTTCTCTTCACAATAAACAAGTCATGTACTGTACAATACATTGTATATATAATATCTCTGTTTAAAAGATAGATGGCGGCATAACTGTAAAGTAGGGTACAATTATTAGTTGAGGCAACTTTTACCAGATGCGCTAGTGCGACGTGAAGTGGTAAGAAATGTACGGGAGGAGTGTACCCATTTTTGCATCCAATTTTATAATTTTGGAGTAAATTGATCTTTTATTTAAAATTGATATCAGGAAAAAACTTAATTTTTAACAAATTTGACAAAAAATTCTCAATATAAAAAAAAATATCAATTTCCTCAATCAAAATAAACTCAATTAAACTGGGTTGGTCACCTCAGTCCGATCGAAATAAAACTTCCAGAGAATAAGTAGTCATCTAGTAGTTCAATATTACATCTACATTCTACAGTCATGTTCCTTAAAATACAAAGCAGGCATATTTTGTATGAAAAGTCGAGATTCAGTCATTTCTCCGAATTGTTAGGATTGATATCTGAGAAATCTATAAATAAACGTATTCTATATTTTCAAACGCTAATATTATCTGAAAATATGGAAGGAAAATAAGGACAACTACAGGATTCAAGGATACCCTCTTGTTCGATAAAATAGGAACGGAAAATTGAAAACTTTGAAATGCCCAATTAAAATCATTGAATAATATATGTAGTGTAGATTAGGCATAATTATTCATCTAGTATTATCTAGCGGTAAAATATTTTATCTAGTAATTTTCTAGTTTCTGAGATATATTCATTTTTTGCTTATTATGGACGGCTGAGGTGACCTTACTATTTATAACCCGATCATAGGTCTTGACGACATTTTCGCTCATTGCTTTTTTAAATAATAAGCAATCAATGCCATTTTTTTTATTGATTTTTTCGGATATTCGATCATCACATATACATTTTTTATTATAGAAATTAATGTAAATAAACAAAAAATACGAAGAAGAAAATTGAAGCTGACAATATGAAACGCATGAAAATTGTTTTTTTCATTTGATAGGATAGGTATGGGGGGTATTGGAGGGTATGTAGGAAATAGATAGGGAGTAGATATATGGGGGATATGTAGAGGTATGTAGGGGGGTAGGGGGTGGGGGTAATAATTTTAGGGTGGTCTAATTTTTTTTTTTGATAGGGTAGGTATTGGGGGATTAAGATGGATCAGTATAGCAATTTTAGAGTAAACCAATTTTCGAAAGGCGAAATGTGGAAAAGTGTAGGGCGGGCTAGTTTGGTATGGAAGCCGTAATAGCTTTACTTAGCATCCATTTTGTGTCTATTTGAACTAAAATATCTATTTATCTGTCTATTTTTCATTTTTCAAAAATAGTACTGTAATAGTAGTCATTGTAGCATTGTATGTGAGATCATAACTAATGTGCATTCAGCTTACACTATGTTCATAACAAATGAATTTTTTTTTTCTTAAATCAATAAGTGCCAAGTGGTCCAAGGTACAAGAGCTACCCCATATTTTCTTAAACTGGTGACCCCGCATAGTGATATACTGTCTACAATTTACGCCACCGCTGTCTTTACTAATAAGGCTATATGAAATTCTTTTTTAAGGATTGCTGTGGTAATTTTTACATTATGAGTATGCGTTTATTGTGTACAAACAATAATTAAGCAGCTATTCATTTGGCATGATAGTCTCATTTACAATAAAGATTATAGTATTGTCGTTTATAAAACAAAGCGCTGGCATTCTACTAATAGGAAATTATAAATGAAAAACATTTTTTTTCTTTAGTTTTTGCTTCAGTTTTTGGAAGTGTCAAATTTCAAGACGTTTTAATAATAAACGATGAATATATTTTACACATAAAGTATTATACGTACAACTCTATATAGATATGTACGTACATACATGTATGTAATATCATAAGTGTACACCGGTTCTTATGTCTGATCACAAAAGTTATACGAGATAAAACACAGGTTGTGTAGTGGGTGAAATGACAATTTTTTTTATTGGAAATTGCTCTAAAGTACATGCAAGGCGTGGTGCTTTTTTAAGTTATGTTAAGTTAATAAAAAAGAAATCAGTGATCCATTTTTCAAAAAAAATCTTAGGTATACACATTTTTTGCTAATGGAATTTTCTAATCAATTTTTAATTCTTAACCTATTTCATCTGAACGTTATTTTTATCTACATTTCAACAAGAAAAAACAATAAATTAATTTTGAATGAATCGATTAACCCTAAAGAGCAAAACAGAGTCCGTTGGACTCCGCTAAGCAAGAAAAGACTAATAACTTCTAATTTTTTGTTTCACAACAATTTTGTTTGTTGAAACTTTTTGTAACACAAACACAAAAATGGGACCAATGTACAAGAAAGCGGAGTCCATTGGACTCACTTTTGTGTTTATGTTACAAAAAAAGTTTTGCGCTTGATGGTTAAATTTTTTAAAGACATAAAGTACTACTCATAAAAAAAGAATTGTAAAAGCTTTCTAAGAAAAGCTAAAAATATATTTCGAAATAAATGTTATTCTGAATTCGAAATGAATGCAAATTTATTAACGATTGTTAATCTATGTATACATCACATCCAGACCTTTAATCCGTTAAAATGTCTTTATTTTTTAAATTCGTTCGAGCTAACTTTGAAAATAATTTAACTGAAAAACACTGTAAAAACATTTCAATGAATAATAATTAATCTAACGAAAATTATGGGAATGACGTCTTTTGTGTAATAATTTTGGAACGTTTCAGATTTAGATGTGTACATAATAAATTTAGTTTAATAAGTTAATAAGAGATCATCTCAAGTTAGACAGGACAGCATGGTTGTAGCATCTAGCATATCTTTAATATAATGTTGGTGTGGCTCGAAATATTAAGTCGTTAAATATTAAGGATGTACCTATGTATTCTATATTTTTCTCTATATAAAATTCTGTACTTTACTATTAGGTTTACGAAACATTTTACACAATTTATTAAATATTTTTTAAAAATAATAATAATAATGGAATGTTAATTTATGATATTAATTGTCGATTCCTAAATAAAAATACTAATTGTACTAATTGGTTTAACGCGGTTAAAAATAAGGTATTTTTTTTTGCGTTTTTATTTGATTTAAGCCGTTCAAACAAATTTAATTTGATTTAAATTTTAATAAGAGTAAAAACATAGTGAGAAAAATAATACGAATATACGTTAGTTCCTAAGGTGATACATTGGAAGAGAGGTTTATGGTAAGTATAACCTCCACTAATAAGCCATAATTAAAATACGGCGGAGGTGTTACTTCTCACCAATCCCCACTCCCACTCCCATCCAGCTCCGTTGCACGGTATACGAAAGTTTTACCTTAGGAACTAGTGTTTACAAGCGATTATGGTAGCTGTAGTATCACCAAACGTTAACTACTAACTACAACTTAATTCACCCCTTATGCCCCTAAAAAAGACAATGCGGCCCTAGAATAGAAACTGCTATGTATGTACCGCCAGTGGCGAAGCTTAAGAATTATTGATCCCACCATCAGAGGACTATTTTAAAAAAAAAACATCATTTTAATGAGGAAAATGCATCTTGACCGTTTTTTCGGCGGTTTTTTAAAAAGTAAAAAAAGTGCACTTTCTTAATACTGAAGATATCATTTTTAAACTTTGTTTTTTTATATTATTTTAAATTTCCAGCATTTCTTGCCGAATAAAATTTTTGGAAAAAGTTAACCCTTTCATGTTCATTTTGCGGTATGATATTAACACAATAATACTGCAATCAAATATCAATATTGCATCACACAATTGCACTGTGACATGCAAATTTGATCTAAAATAATTTCCATAATTATTACGCTAAATTCTGTGAGTAACTGTATGAACATATGCGAACAGAGGACAGGGACTGAACCGTATATATGCAATGTAATTAAACGTCATAAAAAAGAATTAACAAATTAGAAATTTTATGTACGAAACACTTTCTCATCTAGTAGCAAGAATAATATGTTAAAAACATAAGAACCAAATTTAATAAATATATCCCATATATCACAAAACTAATAAAAATATAATTAAATTTGCAATTCAATATTATTACTTTTTATGTTGATGGCGTATTCATTACTTTTGCATAACTTTAAGTAATAAAAACTGTAATAATCTGGGGGTCAACTCATCATCATAAGTAACACGTTACTGACAAAAATAATATCTACTAAATAAGGGAATTTTAAAATTATAACTAACATGTCAAATGTTTAAGTTATTGCATTATATACTTGTACTTGAATATATGTACTTTGATGCCACCGTATTAGAGTGAGTATATAAAAACAGAGACGATACTGTACCAACTTTTTTGTCCAAAAAACCGGCAATTTTAGGAGAAAAAGAGGTAAACTTTAATACACATTTTACATTATAAATGTAAAAATATTGCTTTCAACATTGGTGAAACCATTTTGAGTTTAATTTCATGGTATGCAAACAAACCCATTTAAATTCTTATAAGTTCCCAGAGTTATTCTCAAATTATTTACAAAATTCCAACATTTAAAAAATTATTTAGCAGGTTAACTTTTTATAAGTGTTTACTGCTACTGGTATAGTGTATAGACTCTCTGTACATCGTATAAACACCATCAAATCGCATATTCTGGTATATCGTCGGCCTAGAACCCAAACCACGTATCAACCAGTTATTCCCAAATCCACTTTTTTATCGATATCGATGTGAAAACGGGTGATACATCGATTTCGATTAAAATGTAGATTTTGGCAACAGTGGTTGATTTGTGGTTTGCGTTCTAGGCCGACGATATGTAGATCTAAATAATTTCTTTGACTAATTGTAGCAATTAGCGTTAATGAAATCCACATTTTTATTCCATATGTATAATTTTTGTCATCTTAATTTTGTCTCTATTCCAAATATATTTTGAGTAAATTATAGGTTTATGTTTATATCAAAATTAGGTAAACACAGTACCCCATCTCCCCTAAACGTTATTCTATTTGCTCCAAAAACAATAGAGATCCTACTTTAGATTTATTAATTTATTAAGACGGAAGTTAATCATAGGAAATAAAATATCTTATGGTGCAATTTATTATAAATACTGTTCTGTCCACTGGATGTTAGAAAATCTTGGTTATCATTATCACGCTTTAGAAACTCTTGGGAATTGAGGTTGGGCCAAATTTGTAAAAATACTTTTGTTTTTGCTCTGAATGAAAAATTTGGATGAAACAGTATCATACAGTTTTTTTAGGACATAAATGCAGAGTAAAAATTAACATTATACTCACGAAAATGTATTGAAATTATGTATGTATGTATATAGGACGTACATACATTTTAGGTATACATACATGCATATGTATTTTAAAACTATGTATTCTATATTTTCAAACGTACCGTACACCCTACCTATGTGTTGCTCTAAGATAAATATTCAATTTTAATTTGATAATCTTTTTGTCATCACCCAGAGAGGAGCGTTGACGAGAAAAGCAAACAATAGTTGAACAAAGAAGTAAGAGAATCCGCGGCGATGAAGTCAAGTCTCGTACGTTTGCACACGGCTGATTGCCTCGTTTAACGATGCGAGGGTACATATATTTGAATTTGCTGGATCTTTTTGTTACGCTTTTACATATTAATGTTATTAAGGTTTCCCTAATCAATAATTTTAAATTAAATATTTAATATTAAATAGTGCATACTGTATAGCATGAGCATCCAATGTGAATATATGGTCTAATAGAGTGGATGTTATTATTTCAAAAAAACTAATGTAAAATTATATGAAATTTATTGATTCAATAAAAAACCAATAAAAAACCAACTTGTAATTTCTTGGAACTTTTAGCTTCCTGAAAGGATTCCCCAAAATTCTTCTTTATTTTTAAGTAATTTATCGCAAGCAGTTTATTGCTAATTAATTTATCTTTAGTAATTAATCGTAAAACCATTTATTATAATGAGTTTTTCGTGAGATAATTTATCGTAAAGAAATTGCCCATTATTTATCATAAGTTCAATTTTCCATGAATCATTTTATCGTAAACAATTTTTCGTAAAGCAAAATTTGTCGTATGCAATTAGGTTTTTCATCGTCAGGGTCTTTATCATTAAGTTAAACCTTTTTGTTTACTTTACATTATACTTTAGAATGCATAATATGTATTTATGTATGTATGTAACTATCAATTATCAAACTCCTTCTCATATGTGCAATAGTTAATTTTTAGTTTCTTTCATGCATTTGTCTTGTTAACTTCAATAAGATGTCGTACGCAGACTTATTTGGCTCACTGGATATCATTTTAGTTATTCTAACTTGGAGGGAAACCTAAATGCCAGTTTTTTAATTTAACCTTTTTCTTAATCTAAACACATCTACTTTTTAACTCTACTTTAAACTATTGTTATATTTATTTAATAAATTTATTTAATTTAGTTTAAATTATTAGATTGTTTATATAATAAAGCAATTTTAATTGAAATAGAATTTATGTACGTCTAAATTTGTTTGTGTATTATTGTTTAATGCTTAAGTCATGTTTTAATTATTAATTTCTATTTATTGAAGACAAAAAACAACTCTGCATCAGGTTATGTCGAAGTAATAAAGACATCATTCTTATATTTAAGACAGATTTTCGTGTCTGAAATAAATATCCCGTCGTGTACCTACATATACTTTTGTATATCTGATTAGATTATATGTAATAATAACATACCAAATTAATTAATTTTGAAGTATCTGGGTATTGGATATACATTATAAGTATTGATATCTATAAAATATTGTTGGAACATTAAAAAAAAAAAGGTTTTCAATTCTAAATAACATAATTTAGCTTAGTAATACATAAAATGATTCAGATCTTTATATTTAAATTATTATTATTAATTGAATTGTTCATATTGTTCACACTGGTTCATTAAGGAACCCTGAGTATTTAGAAGTTTTAAATAGAAAATCTAGACGGTTCTTTGCTCCATCAAGATCCTAAACTAAAATTAGTTTAGGAATAATCGAGTCACATCATGAAATCTTGTTATAATTAACTTTCCGTGTATCCAGTTCGCGTTTTTAACTCTCTATCATTTACTCACTTTCTCTCTATACTATACCAATGTCACTTTTATTATCTGGATGTCACTTTCTTTTTGCTACTCTCCATCTCTGTCTTTTTTATTTCTCTCCTTTATTCTTTATTTTTATTTAATTTTTTTTTTTTGAGTTTTTGCATATAATAGTTGCAACATTGTTTAAAAATGGAGAAAACACGTTTTGATTTTGATACCTTTAACTTTCGTACATATAAAAAATGTGAAATTGTACTTTACCCTTAGAAATCGCAGAAATCTGCCTATGTATCTATATGTAAAATTGAGATAACTACTATGTATATGAAAACTAAAAATATTTAATACAATAGCATAGGAGACGATAGTCTATTAAAAACATATGACAAAAGAAAGGTGCTGCTTTAATCCAGATAATCTCTAAAGCAGTAAAACAACCATTTTGGTTTTGGTATTATTAACACGCTTAAATAATGCATTTGAAATAGGTATTAAATAAAACCATATGGAGGGACCATATAAATGTATTTAAATAACAAGGGTTCAATTCTTATTTATATTGAACTGAACGATACATCGGAATATACATACATATGTATGTATGGATGTACATCATGTAGAACTAAAAAGTGTCAGTTTAAGGCCCAAACATAATACAATATAGTTATGTTGTTATGTAACAATAGATACGTAGAGTCGTAGAGCTTGCAAAATTGTAACCATGAAAATAAGGAACTTAATTTTCGAAATTTAAATAAATACTTTACCGAATTTTCTCCAATAATTTGCATCGTCGGTCACGTAGCAATGAAAGATCAGTTGCATCTTTGGCGTTGCATTGATGAATAGAAATACAGAGTTTTTGTGTGTTATCAATTTTATAAAATCTAACTAAATATAGTAGAAAATAAATTTGTAAACACCTTTAGGTTTACGGTTGCAGACATTACAGAGGTTAAGGGTCAATTAAAATAACACACCAACAGCCATGATTATTATAGCATATTAAACAAACGGAACATTAGTGATTATTATGATTGATTACTGTTTGGTAAGTACTATATTAGACATCGTGCGACACTCAACTCGCAAGTAATTTTGTTTTGATCGCCAAATCTCTGTGGTTAATAAGAATAGACCCCCTTCCATATAATATAATATAATATAATATAATGCTCAAACTATGTAGCATCCCCTGTTCATTAAAATCACCCATTAAAACGACAATGTTTCATTTCGGAATACCTTCGATTGGATGCGTAATTTATGCATAGAATTCTTCTTTTAAATCCAGATAAAACCAACAAATTTTATAAACATTTAAAGAATGTTTACTTTATAGCACTACTTCTCTACGAAGGACATTCTCTCCAGATTTTGCAGCTAAAGACTCACCCTGTATACATTAAAAAATGACAAGGAGAACATGAAAATATATAAAATGACAATAAATTAAAATAACGACCCTTTAGTCAAAAATCAAAAGTCAACGCTTATTTGTAGGTTCACTCTATTATAGAGTCTCTATAGGTATTTTCAAATAAGTGCTAGTAGTGGACAACCTGAAACATTATTTGAATCGCCCCTGATGTAAATACATCTAATAACTGACATGTAAAAATCAATGAAAGAAATTCATGAATAGTTCAATTAACGCGCGTACATATTCACGAATTTTTGTATAGATTTGTAATTAAAAGTGTCGGATTATAAGTATTATTATTATTATATGTATAGGTATAGGTACATACATAGGTAGAAATTCCAAAACTACCGGATTGTAAAAAGTATCTGATTACTATATGGATGGAGATATTGGATATTATCGCGTATTCGAAGACTATCGAAGTTGTAGATAAACATTTTATTGTGATTAACTATATAGGTACCTACTACTATACGTACGAGTACAGTTCGCATACTCAAATATGTATATGTATGTATGAATGAATGTATGTATTACATATATATTTTTTGTTATTAAAAAGCCAAAGTTCTAAGTATCATCACTTAAAAAAATGTACATATAGGTACAACTTAAATTTAAATATAAACTTATTAAAATATATGACTTAAAATTTTTTGAACAAGAAATGTTTCTTCTAATTATATAATTTTTTTGTATGGTTAGGTATGTAAGGTATACCTAATTTTAAATAATTGTCGAATGTAATCTATACATGTATTAATAATATTGAATCAACAAACAATAAATTTGAATTTTATTTATTAAAATGTAAAATGCTTATTCACCTGTCTGTCTTTTGATATCAGATGGATCGTTGTACATCTATATGATGGGCGTTTCATACAACATGACAACACATCATCTTGTCTGTTATCTAAAATTCATTCGTTCAACATAATTATTTTAATGTTTTTATTTGAGTCATATTATAAAAAACTACTAAAAATACTACCATATTATATTATATTCGTGCCCACTTAATAAATCTGAAATAGTCAAGTCATCGTTTTAGACAGAATGCTATAAGCATCTTAAAGCTAATACACATACACAGTGTACATATATCCATATATACGGACTATAGGTATTTTATAAAGAATTGGTTCTCAGCAATCAGCTTTACAAAGAAAAGGCAATGAAACGTCTGTCAGCTTCTGGTCTTGAGCTATTATTATATTTTAATTTAATATTACTTTTTATATAAACTGAAATATCTTGGATATATTTCTCTAAAAACTATTTATACCTACTGCATTCGAATTACAAGTTAAAAACTATATGAGAAAATTATTTTAATGCCAGTAAACAATCATGCGTATATATATCTGTAATTAATTAGATGATTTCAGAAATTGGCCAACAAATATCAGAAATATCCAACATTTTTAAGAATGAAATAGTTTCCCTCACTTTGTTTCTTTCCAGTATAAAAATGGCTACTTTGGCACGAAAAACTTTTATTGCGTGGCCTCTTTCGCGCGGTAAAGAGCATATCGTCGGCTACACTCGAAAATTGGGTAAGTCCAATTTTGTCAAAAATGCTTTTTTGTATTTTCTGATACTATTACCAATTACGCATTAAACGTACTCTTAAAATGGCATTTCGACTGAAGGGATTTTTTAAAATTTCAAATAAAGAAAATTGGGTAAATCCAAAACGAACACAGAAAAATGGGCATGTCCATTTAATATTTGATTTGTCCATTTAATATTTGATTTTTACTAATGAATAGTAAAAAAACAAGTTTTGTATTGCTTTTGAATTAAAATAAATTCAAATTCAATGAATTCCCTTAATATTTATGCTTCTGATGATGACGATGCACTACTCGTCAAACAGAAGCAAAACTATAAACAAAGGGAAATCCTACAATGGAAGAAAATTTTTAGAATCAGTAGTTAAATTATAGTAAAACTTTATTTCGAATGATTTGTCTCTTAAATTCAACAATTTTTTTCTAACATTATGTCTACCTATAAATTACACCTAAGAAGTTAAACGGTTTTTATCGTTTTTAACGGTTTTAACGGTTTTTGTCGCGCACGCAAACACCTACGAGTCAGTCGCTTTTAGACAAACAATCTTTATCGAAGGAAAGCGTTTGTTAATCATCCATTATTTTTCACTTCACTTTCATTTGACGTAAATAATTATAAAAACAAATATCCTAAAACCACACACTCCAACTAAACCGGACTATTTTTACAAACTCCACGCGCCACGTGCGTGATAAGCCTTTACACGTAAAATTTTTACCACACAGTATTATACGCTCCCAGTTGCGCATGAAAGAATGTGTATTCGTTTTAGTAACAAATTCCAATCACACATTATTGCGCGTACGCTCTTTACCGCGCGCAATCTTGTACCATCCTTGTTGCAATAAAACCTCGAAAATTACATAACTTATGGGGTATGAAGGTTATGAAGTACTTTCCTTTAAAATTTGTTCGTACAATCGTACTTCTTATAATCCAATCTATTAAATAAATCGCCAAAAACTTTTTTTTAATTGTCTCAGGATTCCAAGATGAATAAATTCAATTCATTTTAGATATTGTTTCTTTACTTCAAAAATGGCTGAAATGGCAACTCTTTCTTTACACGGTAGTTACGTTTCAACAAAAGTCGTGTAAAAAATGACATGACACAGTAAAATTGAAGAACTTTCAAGAATCATTTAAGATGAAATAAAGCTTAAAAAAAGCTAAAATAAAGATTTAGCTATTCTCTTCTACGTCACAAACATATAATAAAAACTATGTAAAATTAATGTAGTTTGAACAACATCTTTTTGGGCAGGGCTGCTTTAAGGTAAAACAATAATAAACGTTGCATTTTTCAAGAAAATCACCAGAAAATTCCTTCTTCTTAATAAATACTTGGCAAACATTTTGGAATGTGGAACAATTTTTTTTTCTATGGTTAATATTAAAGGGGGTTCTAAAGTTATTACCCTATGATGCTATATTCATAAAAGTATTAACTTAATATTTATTTGTTGTACTGAAAAAATAGATAATGAAAAAATCGTATATAAATAAGTACATAACTACTTATACGGAAATATTATAATCGGAATAGCCAATTATTTCTTCCTTACTGGTTTTTTCTATTTTTTTGTAATTTTTCTATTGCACATTTCCGGTTTTTGTTTTATAATAATAACCATGAAGAGAGAAAGATTCAGTATCTTAATAAATACGATTGTTGCACATACATAGTAATAATAAAAAGAAAGAACTTTTATTTTACCCCCAAACATATAGCCTGCATACAACAAAACAATAATCAAAACCATATACCTATGTCTACATATGTATGTACATTATACATAGGTGTAAGTATAAGCAATTCAGTTTAAAGAAACTTAAGTTATTAGATTCAAATCCTTGCTGTCAAAATGCAAATACGTTCACTAGGTATTTGACAGTATACTGACCCCGTTAAATAGGATCTAAAAAATAATCATTTCATCAAACTCAAAATTTTCAAGATGTGCTTTATTTTATTGGAAAATATCATACCCATTATAAAAAATTCATCGCTTCTGGAATCTGATCAGACTTTAATATAATAAATAAATAATAAACATGTACACGTACAGTACAATTGTATATCTATCTTAACTCATATAGATATTATGATGTGGCGGTATAAAATTATCGCAAATAACCTGCATTTATCTGTTAAAGATGATAAATATCAAAACAAAACAAAAACAATTTGTATAAAATGAATACACAATTCTAGTCTTTGGAATTTTTTACGCAAATTACATGTGTAGTGCAAGCTTATTCCTTGAGGCTTTAAACATCTTGTTTCGTTGCCAACTAAAATACGATGTGCCTCTAAATTTACTGAAAATTCAGTAGGTATATTCTTGTATGCAGAGTCGAACAAAGGTGAAATTTTAAGTTGAAATCCGTATGTTTGTCCGTTCGTGATCAAGATTTTGGTTAAATAACTAAATAGAACTTTTGACAACTTATTTTAAGTACTGATCATCTATATACGGAATACGTTCACGTGCCATTGTTCAATTCTAAGTTAATAGGCTTAAATTTCTTTGTTTTCTATTCTCAAATGTCACATCCATCGCCATTAATTGTTTGTATACCCTTAATACTCATCGTAAAACACTATTGTCTTTCTCGTGAAATTCTAAGTCGAATTATGTATATCCGTCCGTGATCAAGATTCCAACTAAATGGCTGAATCTAGAAAGCTGAAATTTTGACAGTTTATCTTGGAGACCTAAAATCTAAAATCTAAAGGACATTTGCATCTCATAGACTTCTCAATCCTCAAAATACTATATCCAAATCAATGGTCACAAGAAAAGTAAATAGTTGATGTTTCTACTGTAGTTCTGCTCTAGATAATATTTATTTCACTCTCCACAATTACTTTTAGAGCATCAATAATTAAATTCAAATGATCAGATATATTCTTTGCCAACCCCCTAGATGCGTTTCTGGTTGCTCTCTAATTGTTAGGTGTTAATAAGTTATATAAAATATACCAAATAAATGATGTAGTTGGGTCATTAAATTTAAATAACATGTTGGTGTATAATAACAGCGTATATTTCTTCATTTGTATATTTATTGTTATTGCAAAATGAAATGATACAGTTTATTTAGTAGGTAGGAGCAATGTGCGGCATTGATACCAAATTTTCTGAAGGTATTACACTGTCAAATGGAAGAGAACAAGATGGGTTTAATTACTCTACACTACAACAAAATTGGAATATTAATAACTTCACCTTACCATATTATTTCATTTCTGGATCTAAGAGAGAGTAAACAAATTGATTATTTGATAAAGACTGCTAAACACAATAATGGCACTTTAGATGTACTTAGGTGGAACTAACACTATACACGCGAAATAAAACAAAAAAAACATCAAAACCCTGAATATATTTATAACCATATGAGCGTACATTTGGTACGGAGTTGGTTCGGAAATATGCTACAGCTGTTTTAAATGCAAGACAATGATCACCGACTAAATTGTGTTGATTCCAATTATAGCATCCAATACCGGGATCCCGGAACCAGGTTTCCCGAGAATCCCGGCATTTTTTTGGCTGATAGCACCAAAATACCCGGTTTTCGGTGTTAATGATTTTATTTAAATAGCTAAATATGTACCTATAACTGTCGCATACTTTTTCAAAACTTATTAATCGGTGAGTTAAAGTTAATTCAACTCAAGTCAGTGATTTGATTGTTTTGTTTCTTTTTTGTTTTATTTTACGTGATTATTTTATTTTTTGACAAAATGAATATCTTCAGTTATATGTTCAGTTCGAAATTATAATACACATATAAAATACAAAAGAAAAAAACACATCTATAGTAGTTATTACGTGTTTTACACTTCATTAATCAGGATACATAATTTATCATAACAACTGATAAAAACAAATATGAATGAGATAATTATCACATATAAATTAGTTCAATTCTTAAAACGCACCGAATAATGCCTGGTAATAACACTCATCTTATAACTATAAATATCAACACTCATTGTTGATATGGAATTAACTTCATTTATCATTTTATTCTTTCATTATTGACGAAAACATTTCGTCTATTAATCATTCATATTATGTTCAAAATGTGTAATGTGTCAAATCAAATATATTATTATTATTGTGTTGTTACATTACCTAACATAAATAATATATTATAAGCGTACACATAAATTTATTATTATTAAATTAAAGAAATAGATATTTGAAATCGATTCTCTCTACATATGAATTTATTTGTAATGAAGTTTTGGAACCATATTGGCGTTTTTTTAAATAAGGACTAAAAACTAGCATATATGAACATATATATATATATGGGTAAATCTCGTTATAAACTTAATAACTTTCAATAGATTTATTCATCATCCCTGTATCCTTATCATTGAAGGGCTAAAATAAAAATTATCTGTGACTTTTGTTTCTAGATAACTGCACGTATAGTTTACACAGGTTGTGCACGTGTTTTATAAGACTATAAAAGTTCTTTGTTCAAGCGATCCTAGACGCACTAACGCCGCAACATTTATAACAGCGATAGTGTGTTTTTTCTTGTCTTCAGACTATTGTGAATAAAAAACTAAGCATTTCTGTGATAGATCTAAAAGTTCTAAGTTCTACATTTGATTTTATATTATTGTCATGTATACTTATTAACTTCGTCACGATTTGTGGTAAATTGGCAAAAAGAAGAGAGTTAACAAAGATACATTTAAAGTAGAAACTTTGACCTATTTCTAATTTATGCTGAAAATTTGGTTTTAAGTAACTATTACTTTGGAAAATATTCATAATTTTATCAAAAATTGACTAAAAAGATTTGGCAATATCCTACATTTATTGGTGTTTTATTTTATTGTTTTGGATATATACGGACGATTGAATATTGACGAATGTGAATTTTTTTTGACTGGATATTGTCTATGTAGAAGAAAAACTCACTATCTACACTTTTGTCGAAAACTCGTTTTTTACATTTTTATATGTAATTTTCAATTATCTATCTATTGTAGAAGACGATATTTTTCTATCTTTATTACTTACTAAGAAAAATCAAATTAAAAATTCATCATCTCATTGACTCCAATGTTAAAAGTGTATACAAAAAGCCTCGTAACTCGAAAAGATGAAAATGTAGATAGTGAGTTTTACTTCTACATAGACGATTTATCCAATATGGGATGGATATTGACAAATTTTGTCAATGCTATGTTTGTGGTACATTTACTTATATCGATTTTACCGATTTTTTTTTATTGTACAAATTGATGTTTATGCAACCCTGCATCTATGGTAAAATTATCACAAAAAGTTTGTATTAAAAATTTCGGTTTTTTGCTATGTTTTTGCTAACACAATACGCTATAAGAAAAAAAAAATAGTTTTTTTACTGTCTCCTGAAAAATGCCTAAAATGAGTTTTCGGGTATTGTATATAAGCCATCGATATCCATTTTGTCCACCTTTGGAATAAATAAAGACAATTTGGTCTTTAAATATTATTTCGAACTTGGATATTTTAACTTGAAATTTTGATAATATTTTCGAATTCGTTGCACCAAGATTGTTAGGAATATATAAAAAATTCAATTTGACCAAAATGGTCTATAGACAAATATAGAACTCAGCTGACCTTATATATAACATAGTCAGTTAAAATTTAACAAGTTTTCATTTGAAAAACCTACCCCGAAACGAAATCCTAAACACTACACCCTTGACAATTAAAATATTGCAAATCTAAAACACCAATGCAAATAGAGATTTTATCAAATTATAAATTATAATTGAAACAGATTTGTTAGGTAAGGCAGCTTTGTACAATTGTACATAATGTACATAAATAATTATTACTTGTGTCATAATAAAACAATTCGAAACAAATTATGCCTTGCACCTTTAAGCGCTTAATTACAAAATTAATAATAAAAAAAAAATTCTAATTTACCTTATATATGATACATGCGATTAAGGTAGATTAAATTGTCATTTTGTGAACCGCTTGAGGTAATGATATTTTGCTACCTTTTCGCCATTAATGCCTTTTTGTACAAAGTATACATATGTTCATAAATATCATAATTAATCAACTGAAGTCATTATGAAAATACATCAACATCACAATATTTAAATGTGTGAATAAAAAAGATAAATAGGTAGAGAGGTAGGTACCTGATAATATAATAAAGGTGTTTGCTGGTCAGTGAAGAATGTTTCAAAAAAAAAAAAAAAAAAAACTTACAGCAATATTATGAATGTATTTTATGATATATATTAGCAATCTGTCAATTATGACATTTGACATGTGGGTGTTTAAAGGTTGCGTGATTCTATAATTCTATATTAAGTATACATTATGTACGTATAAGGTACAAGAAATACTATGCATAATCCAGCCTATTGATTGCATGTTGACACTGAGGATAGGTAAGGGTAGGGCGTAGGGCAAACAAAAATAGCCCCATAGTTTTGGTTCATTGCTGTGCCCTGTGCGTATGATATAATTATTACATTTTAGGAATAAAATCTGTAGAGAAATTTGAAACTCACAACGACTTCTTGTAGTTCCCAACAATTGAAAAAATTTACATATTTTGTTTTGTATGCAGAAAAACGTTCCCACCTAATAAAGAAAACTCCCGTATGTATGTACTCTTCATTTGCATTTCGATTGTAAGTACATGTATATGTATAGGTATATTAATTTCTATTAGTTAAATTCGGATTATATTTGTTTACTTACCAGCACAATGAGATGCTTTAGAATTTATTCTTTTTCTTATCGTTTTTTTTTTTTGCTTCCTTCAAGTTTACTTTTTTCTACTTATTTTCCTACTTTTTTGGTCTCTAATGATTGCATCTCTTATTCTTTTAATTTCTCGTCAACTCCCTATCATCTCCGTTGTTTTAACAGTAGTTTGATATTTTATGTTGACATAAATTTTAAAATTCGAAGGAAATAGAAACCCAACTGACCAGATTCATTGAATTGGATGTTTTTTATCTCTAATAACCGACCAAATGGTTCAGTAGATTTAGTGATTGCCTTTGGAACGGAAGGTCTCGAGTTTAAGTCCAACTAAAGTCCGGGTAAAACATGAAATGTTTTTCTCTGGTATGTTGATCGTCGGATGAATTGAGGAAAATGTAACTGGGAGTATTATACAATAGGCCTAAGTAAAGACCGCAGTGTAGATGATTCATAAAAAATTACACTGAAATCAAAATCCCTAATATCTAATAATATTCTTTCGTTTCGTTTTTATACCCGTATGATATTAATCAAAGGGTATTATATCTTTGGTATAGAGTTTGTAACGCCCCTTAATACTCATCGTAGAAAAAAAATTAACACCATTGTCTTTCTCGTGAAAATCTAAGTCGAAATATGCATGTCCGTCCGTCCGTTCATGATCAAGATTCCGGCTAAACGGCTGTAGCTAGAAAGCTAAAATTTTAACAGTTTATCTTGTAGTCCTAGAGTCAATCAAAATCTAGGAGGGAGGCTACGTAAACCTAAATTTTATCATTTACTCGAAAGATAGTCTAAATGTAGAAGAAATCAATATGACAACAATGATAGAGAATAGAAAAATGAAAATTTCATTCATAGACCAAAAAGTTCCACGTTACACCGTTATGGCGCTGCAATCAATTTTATGTAATTTCTAAATTACTCGAAAAATATTTGGAATACGGAAAATATGAATATGACAATCATTTGTATTCAATTTACTTAATATTTCAATTTACTTAATATTTTCTGACAAAATAGACGCGGACAATGTCATATACCACGTTAACATGCAGAGTTAAAAGATCGAGTTGAAACAAGGTTGAAATTCAACTTGCGTTTATAAGACACCATTTCAACTCAACCCAGTAAGAAAAGTAGCAAGTACAAATACGGGTATATTAAAATTGGCGTAGCCAATTGTTCCTTCTTTACTGGTATTTTCTCAAATAAATACTTAGGTGATACCTTGTGTGTTATTCACATTCCTACATTATAGGATTAATGTACATATGTATTATAGGATTAATGTACATGTGTTATAAATATGGACGACTTTTACCACAATATTTTGTAAGAAGATATAATATTTAAGGTTAACCTACATATTTAGACATTTAGAATAACAAAATGTCTTCTTTATTCAATAGAATATACATACATACTTTAAAATAGTGCAATCATTCCATTTCAGGAATATACATACCTACATATATACATAACTAACAATATGATGCATTTCGATTCATTAAATTATGAATACACAATCAATGGAAAGTACAAATGTGTGAGCAATCTGTTGTTAAGTAGATTTTCAAACCGGATGAGTGATGAATGACATCATAATAATATTGTTGATTTCCATGAGAGTTTGAAATTCATATATTGCGAATTGGTAACAAAATGTTTTAATATTGATCTCAATTAAATTCTGATAGAAGAAGAAACTATAAAATAACAAAAATAATCTCAGAAATGTTTAGGATATAAACGTAACTGGTTCAACGTGTCACGTCAAAACATAAATTATTGGAAAATATTATTGAACATTGACGCTGCTTAAAATAGAGCATAAAATAATATAATAGGTGACATTATCAATTTTTTTATGTCAATTTTTATACCTACGAGTACATATCAATTGATATGTTGAGATAAATTGCTTCAAACATAATTGAATATAATAAATAATATATAAATATATAAAAGAAACATAAATTAAATAAATTACTGGTACCTTTGAATATACATATGGTATATACAGTGATACAAAGCATTATTCGTACACCACTTTTATTAATATATTTTCCAATTTTTAGAAAACTTATTTAAATAATTTTAAATCTTATTAACATACCTATATTAATAAAGACTTTAATACCTACATAAACTTAACAAAGATTTTTAATAAAACAAAAGAAAAAGAAGAAAGTGTAAAGTGTAAAAGTGACTTAGTCTTTTCAGGATGCTTAAGCCCAAACCGTCGCTTCCATCTAAATAATTGCGAAAATACAGTAAAATCAATTTGACTGTATAAACGCAACGATCGACACACTCATTTTTAGTTACTTTCCATATTTAGTAGGGTTTTTTAAATTACCCACTACACAGAGGATTGGGATCATTATCTTGAATATAACTTTTTTTTTCTATACCTACTAATAATAATCTGTAATAAATTCCGCTCCTTCTTTCAAGAAAAAAATCAACAGTTAGGTATATATAATGTAGATTTGCTCTTTCATTATTGTATTCATTTCATACAGAAAATTAAAAATGTAAGAAGGAATGTTGTGACAGGTGTCACAAATATGTCTGTAATCAACACTCGACCACAACACAAATAATGCTTGTCATGTCAAAAGAGTTAACATTTTATATATTTTATTTAAACTAGTTATAATCTTATTTATATTTTAAGCTTTCATCTATTCTAAGATTCTTAATGGCTTCATAGATGAGGTTTCTTTTGTTTTTTCTAGAGTTGAAATGGATTATTTGGTTTTATTTTTATTGTTATATGCGAGCTACTAAAGAAGCATATTACTACATATTATTTATTGATAAAAAACAATGTCTGAGTGTAATAATATTCCTTTTATTTCATATTTTTTCTGCGTTGAATATACATATACAATACATAAACAAGGATTAATAAACCCACTTATTTGTTCGTTTTTTATAGCGCCATTTTCCCGGAACTGTTCGATTAAAATAAAATGCATATTTTTAATGTTTTGGATGATTTTATATTTCTTTCTATTAGTTATTTTTTAATAAAATGTATAATAAACTTGTGAGGATTGGTATATACCAGTATTTTTCTAACATCCTTAGGATTTGTTGTTATATACTTTTGTTGTTGTTGATTATTTATTATTTTTTTTTTCTTTTTTAATTTCAATTGTAATCGATTCGTACGTTACATATTTGCAAACTAATATGATTGTAAAATACCAAACTATTGGTACATAATACACAATAAAACTTAAATATTTTTTGAAAATAATTACTCCTTAAAATATAATAAATAAAAAAAAATTATTATTTAGTTTAACATATATATTTTTTGTTTTTTTTTTGTTTTCTTGTTTTTTAAATCAATTTATCATTTCATCGCTTTTTACATCTTTTTGTTAAATATATATACATTATGTATATAAAACTAAGCACCTTTTCACAGTAATGGGTTGAATTTTACATATCACGACACATCCTTTGGCTGTGGTGAAGGTGAAAATGGCCTATGCAACATAGGTGGAGCTGTTGGCGCTCCTATCTGTATAATACCATTATTAATATCTTTTGGCAAACTATGTGATGTAATATCGGAATTTATTCGACTTGGCGAATTTACACGAATACGAAGTGGCGAAAGTGGTACATTACTTGATAAAACTGTACTGCCTCCATTAAGCGTAGTTGGCATTTGAGGTTGTGGTCGTAGAACTGTTGGTGTGACTGGAAAATTAGTTACTCCAATAGGCGGTGAATGTGTACTAATAGGAGGTGAGTTCTCTCCAAGACGATAAGGCAATGTAGGCAAGAATCGACCGGCAAATGCGCCTACAATAAATAAATTATATGTTAAGTAAAGAGGCACATAACAATATAAATTGTTTAGACTCAAAACGTACCAGCCATTCCCGGCGAATGTGTATCGAATCGAAAAGAACTTAAAGAAAAATTTCTAAAATCTTTGTCACGATCTTCTTGTAGGCGATCATCTCTATCGTTTCCACCACCCGATGTTGAACCGGGGCTATGTTGCAATGATAAACTGCTGGGAACTGGTGAATGAGTTCCCAATGAAATATCAGAATCGCTATCATCAGATAGTGCTGGTGAACTTGTGTCTTGTCGCCTTGATGGTAAAGATGTTGCACCTGAGCTGGACAATGGTGGTTGTTGCATTCTATAAAGAAACATTTTGATTCAATTAATTCTACATCGTAAGTATGCATTTATTATTAATTGTGAGGTATAATGTACACGGTTAACGGTTGTAAAGACGTGATCAATTATCATTTCTAAATACATATCAAGGAAAATGTTGCAGCTAGAGTAGAACCTTGGTGTACGCTAAAATTAATCGAATTTTTGTAGGGAGTTATTGTCAAATACTACGCAAATCAATTTTTTTTTAATAAGATCGAGTGATCGTCAGGTGATCTTTACTTACATATTAAACCTTATTGTCTAGATCTGAATATATGATTTACATATTTAGGTAGGTACATTTAGATATTGCTGTTTATTCATTCCATAATTGGACAGGAGTTAAACTATTCATATCGATATTCGGTTTGTTCGATGGGGGTTGAATGAATGTCCTTCTTGGAATAGACTGTTTACCAAGTTGAGGGATAAGTTCCAATCAATGAGACTGCCTCAGGCATATCAGTTAAACATAATTAGTTTGTTAATGGTTTTGTACAAACTGCTTATTATAAAAAATCTACAATGAAACCAGTAAAGCATGATGAAAATAGCCATGAAGAAACCAAATATGTATAATGAACTAAATTACCTAAATGTACACTCCTTCCCAAAAATACTTAATTAATTACTTAACTACTATATGCTCGCATACATATTGTATCCAATGGCATATAAAGATAAAATCCATAAATCAAATTTTCTGACGAATCCAATACTTCCTTATTTGAACTATAATTTTAAAGTAAAAAAATAAATCACTTTTACCAATTAATTACACATCGAAAAACTGTAGGTACACAAAGTATTGATTTCAAAATTTCCGGATATTTTCTTTAATATGTTTGTGACGAACGGGCCGGGACATAGTTACGTTTCTTCTTTTTTTTTTCATTTTTAGTGTTGCCACTCAGGTATCCATTAAATAATCTCTATTTCCTAATTAAAATGTTTGTACCTTTGGCGTATATAAGTTTCGTAAAAACGTAAACACGAAATCAATTAATTTTTTACTACAAATGCATTAAACCATTAATTAGTTTTGTTGAGCGAGTTTGCAAATATTAGATATATGGTTTGTTCATAGTGTAAATAACAGATTCATTACTATATGATGGATGTATGGTGGTAGGTGAAAGATTTGATATTGGGGTTATAGGTAGGTACATATCGCTCCATTTATAGATGAACATCATAACTTAAAAAATGAAAAATTTCAGTATAAGCGATTGAAGATTGAATGTTTTTTTTTCACCTCTTTGTATTTGTTTGTATTTGTTTGTATTGTATTGTATTAAAGAAAAATTAAGTAAGTAGTAATAGATTGTGTGGTCTATTGTAAATGTGGTGAAATGCAGTTATCTCGAACTTTCACAAAAAAATATGATATTTTATTGATTGTATATGTTACATTTCGTTTGTATGGAAAATCCAAAAACATGAACAGCGTCTCTTAATTTTTGTTTATTTATTTCTTTTACTTATCTAATTTACACTAGCTGAGAGTGGTTTTGTCTCAAAACTAACGCTATTCTATCGTCCTTTACTTTTCTTTGAAATTCTTTGGAATATTGAAAGAACGATTGTGTAAGATTTTTTGCTAGTTAAAAATAATATGATAAATTAGGGCAAAAATTTATATTGATTAAACAAATGATTAAAAACCCTTGAAATAATATATAATTGATTGCAGCGCCATAACGGCAGGACCAAAGGAACTTTTTGGTCTACATATGAAATCTTCATTTTTTTATTCTCTATCATTTTGTTATTGCTCTATCGGATCTTATCAGGGTATGTCGTCCAATCCATCTCCAGCGACATCGGATTTGTTTTGATGATTGTCTCTTGTTCTGTCAATCTTCATTTGATATTCTGTTCGGACAGAATATCCCACACACTAATAGTTTTACTATTTGTTTACAAATGTTTATATCTTGGTTTTAGGTTTCTTTGCGATGATCCATGTTTCGTTGCCATACTTCAGAACAGATTTTCCACATACGTTGAATATAGTTATCTTTGTTTTTCTTGTTATCATCGATGTTTTCCACACAGCCCATAGTCTGCCCAATGCACTTTTTGTTTTGTTGTGTCGCCTTTCTATGCCTTCAATGATGCCGCCTATGTTGTATTCGAATGTTTGTACATTCACTACCAATTGCATCCTATTTCTTGCGTTGCACCATAGTTTTCGTTTTGCATGCATCAATGCGTAGGCCAATTTTGCCCTCCATATTCAGTCAGTTTATTTATTTTATCTTGCATGTCGTTGACTGTCTGTTTTATTAATGCATATTCTAAAGATCCGATTTTGCTTGTTAATGTCCAGTTGATTATCATTATCAACTTTGTTCATGATTTCATCAAGTGTGATGATGAATATCAGGGGAAAGAGTGGGCAGCCTTGTCTTACACCATTTCTTGATTGGATGGGTTGACTCAATGTATAGTACTACAGATTCCGCATCTTGGTATATCACTATTATCATTTTGATGATTTTTTCTGGAATTCCTTTGCTACGTATAGTGCTATCCATATTGCTGTTCTTTTTACTGTATCGTAATGCTCGTACAAAGTCAATGTGTTGAATTCCATTAATTTGACTGTTCTATAATCAATTTTAATGTTTAATCTTTAATGAGTGATTGATGCATCCTGTTTTTTTACGCCTGTTGTTCCACACCATCACTTAGTCTTGTGTGTATTATCAATGTCAGTATTTTGTTGTATTGAGCAACGGTATCCCTCTCCATTTGCCATACTCTGTTAGGTCACCTTTTTTTGATTACTATACTCTCGTTAAATGCGATGCGAAAACTTAAAGATAAAATGTTAGGTATGCACTGCACATGCACACCAAACGACGCCACTATAAAATGGTGTGGCACCGATTGCAAAATAATCAGTTGATCTAAGAAGAATCAGTTGATTTTCCAAATAATACATTTTCAAACAAACTTATTTAATTATTTTTTCTGATATTAATAAATTTCAGCTATATTTGTGTTTTTTACAGTACAGTCATTTTGTTCCGTTAGAACTCATCTAAAAGCTGTACAAAGAAAATTATTGACAAATAATCTTTATCATATTTCATAAGAACCAAATTTCTGCATACACAATCACCAAACCACCATAATAAATTTATTTATTTATTTATGTATGTACACACCGACTTAACACATACATGTATACAAATTTAATAATATAATTAAATTCATTAATAATTGTTTCAAATGTGTAACATCCCCTTTTTGGAAAATAACCGAATTGATTTTAGTATAAATGGTAAACACAAAGTGTTAAGTAAACATAAGCTTTAGTCACATTGAAGTCACCGCATTATAAGACTATATAGTACAGCACAGATAATCTTTTTGGTTACTAAAATACAATAAATTCAACCCTAGTACGTAACAATAAACGATGATTCTCGTTAAGGGATGCTTTAGACATCGTAGCGCTAGATGTATAGGTAGGCATTGTAGATATTATTACTGGTTCGGTTGACATGAATCGCATATTTGCTAAATGGTGAATTATTGTGGTTTAACCCTTCTTTCTGACAGATAAATTCAATCACTATTATGTGCGCTAGGGGGTGATCAATTTTTGTAAAATACTATACATATACATATGTACATACAAACGGGGTATATTTAGTTATTGAATACGTTTCAGATATTGGCTAATTTATATACCCGCATGGGAGTAATATTATACCCAAACGAACATCAAGGTTTTCTCTTAAGTATTGTATTTGTTATAAAATTTTAAGCCTACATTAAGATGTTTTAACGAATTTCTATCTATCTATTCTGTTTATCCATAAAGGTGTCACCCTGTTTGTTATTCGTTCGTTATTTTTGTCCATCATCTGTGCTATCTGTACATATATCCTGTTTCTATTCATTTGTTTCTCTGCTCAAGTAATATCTTTCAGTCTGGTCAGTTTGTGCTTTATCCGTTTATTAATATCATAACTATTTTAATAAATGTAGGTGAAGGTCTTGTACCTTGAACCACCTAACTGTAATGAATTTTAAAAAATTTATTTCATTTGTTATAAGTTAAATATGTTTTGTTATATTCTCACCTACAATCACTGAAAACATGGTAACGATAAAATCACATTTAGTAAGCAAAACAGTGCTGTTTTTGAGGGTGAGTACTTTGGTCCATGGTATAATTACGGTATGTATGTTAACAAAAAATTGTTATTCATAATACAAATGGCCATGACCCATTTCCCTTAATGTTCATTTCATTAAAACAAAAAAAACCATAATTTCGGCGCTTGTTTTTTGAATATTCAATTCATAATACCACAATGTCTGTTGATAATTAAAAAATCGTAATATATGTAAATGCCTGTGTTTTGCAGACTTTCCTCGAAAAAAAACACCTATGCCTCGTATTCAAGAGAGCGCTAAAGTCATAATTTTGAATGAAAAATAATTCAGCGACCGAAAAATTATCCTACCAGCTAAGATAATAACATTACCGGTTACCGTCCCTATAGCAGTAGAGTTCTTAGCTTTTCTAGAACCTAGACGAGTTCTCTTTGTTATAGCGCCTTTTAAAACAGTTATTAGGCTAACTTTCAAAACGAAAAATAAAAGATTTATTTGACAGACCGACGGACATGCATATTTCGAATTAGAATTTCAATTAGAAAGACAATGGTGTAAAAAAAATATGGTGGTGGATCGTCGACATATTCTGTTCCTTTTTTTGCGCTGTTATCATAATTGCTATTTACGATACTTTGTTGCAGAATTTTATTACAGGCATTTTTGTGCGCGTATTAAACTACGTCGAGTTTTACGAAACATATTACGTAGTAATTAGATATACGAAAAATTACGCTTCAATCGTTTGTTAGATGGGATAAAAATTATGTAATAACATTTTTGGTACAAATTAGTAAAAATAATAAATTCAGATCATCACACATCAGCAATTTTATTACATTTCAGAGCAACTACATATACGCACACTATATCTAAAATTAGGTGCTAATGGTCACCATCATAAACAAAAAAAAAGAAGCAAAAACATAGATAGATTGATACATAAGACATACAAATAAAGAGGCAAGTTCATTGTTCGCCATATTAATACCGAACTAAATATTTTCGTTTAAATATTGCCTCTATAATTGAGAGACCACTTAACATTGTCAAAGTATACTTGTAATTTACCCTAAAGGCTTATAAGAAGTGCTTTTAAGTAAACTCCCCTTATAATTTTGCTCATTGACTGGGAATTCAATTGTTTTATGTCGCATATATATTAAAATAAATTTATACATCCATATAAATGTAGGCACAATTGAATAGTAATTGCGATACTTACAAAAAAATGAATTTATTGTATTGGTGCTAGACTTTTCGCATAAAATATCCAATAAATAATAATACATAATCATAATAATAATGATCAGTTTAATTTGAGGGAAGTAGCTATTCTTGGTAAAGAATTTTTGGTATAATACAAAAAAAAACAGGCTTTTCAATAAAATGCAGTAACCTGCAGTCAGATTGCATTCTTCTTTAAATTGTGGCAAAAAAAAGCTCTTTTTTCAAAAATATCGGTTTTTGGACATATTTTACTTTTTTAACGAGCAATTACGTCTGTGTAACATTCTGGTATTGTACTTGTGGTATTGGTATTGGTATTCACTTTTCTTTTTTTGTTAAAATCAATTGAATGTAAGTTATAAAAATTATTTTTTATATTTTGGAAAAAGAGAAAGCTTCTATGAGTGGGGTTCAGAACAGAAAATAAAAATTATTACAGTTTTATATTTTTTGACGGAGGTGGTGGCACGCTCTTGGCCACAATTGCATTGCTAAAAACTTATAGCTACGCCACTGGTTAGAGGGCACGCGCGAAGAGCCGCACAAAGTTGAAATATCTAAAAAATGGGCAGAACCGACCGTAGGTCGTCGTAATTAACGGCTCGTGAGAATTATTGATTCCATAATCGTGTGGGGTATTTTAAAAAAACAAATTTACGTCAAATTTGATGGCGGTTCTTTAAAAAGTGACATAATTTTGAACTTTTTTAATATTAAAGATGTGATTTTCAATCTTTGTATTTTTATATAATTATAAATTTCCATTATTTTTTGTCAAATAAAATATTTGAAAAAAGTTAACCCTTTAATACATACTTACATTTTAAACATGAAAAGGTTAACCAATTTTAGGAGTAATATAAGGTATAAGAAAATGTTTGGTCAGAGTTAAGCAAAGCTGTATTGGCTAAAGAGAACCCAATATGAAACAGTTGACAACCTCAAATCAGCAATTTCAAGGGAATGGCTAAAAATTGATACAAATTACATAAAAAAGTTGTATTCCGAACAGGATGAAATTAGTTATTGAATGTAATGGATATTTAATAAAATATTAATCAATAAAAATATTCTGGGTTTTAATTAAAATTACCTGTAAATGTAAAACGTACTAAGAATATCTTTTATAACGACTCTTAAATTATAAAATCGCAGTTAAATTTTAAATACTTAAAAACGAGTTTTCACATTCAACATTAGGAAAATTCCACAAAAATCATGATGAGCTTATTATTTTTAATGGGAATATAACTTAAAAAGAAATAGATTGGAGATTATCGAGACCGCAAGTTGGATATGTCCGGATCTCTGGATGAAGCTAATCCTAAGTTATACTGATCTGATATATATTTGATTAGATTGATGAATTTTGATTGATGTTATTCCAATATTACTTATTATTTAGGAAATTAAGATACTATGATGATTCGAGCGTCAGACTGAGGCTCACTTTCAGTCTAAATCTAAAGTTAGAAAAAATAAATGTTTTAGTATTATACCACCATACATACATACATACATTACATACATATATACATAATATATAAAGAATATTGTAAATGCTGTATCAGATGAGTTTTGTGGAAAACATACATATACAAATACATACCTATTCTAGAGATTTTGTTGATTTGATGCGAGTTGATATTGATGGGTGGCAAGATTACAAGGCACTACGTTCAACGCACACGGCTGCTCAAATTGCCCTTTGATCGAACAAACTAATATAACACACAGATACATTAACTTTGAAAAGGGGTTTCAATTTTCTCTTTTATGTTGCAGTACTGGAAAAATATATGTACACGTACAGCTATACAAAATCTGTACAAAGTCGATTCAATCTTTCAAGATGTACTTTTACTTCAATATAAATATTATAGGTACGTATACAATATACATACACACACCCATATATATTTATATATATATATATAACACTGATAGACGGTGGATATAAATATACATACATACCTATATACATAATATATTATACTTCGACTGTGTTGTGTATACCTAAATACTTAAGTATATACCTAAAAGTTATATATAAAATGTACTCTAATACAAAATATTAAACCTTTATAAAACACTTAGGTGGTATTTTGTACATCAAGTAAGTGAATAAGGTGATGAGAATGATAAGTCCCTCCTAATAACTTTCGTGTAAGATTTAACGCACTGACTTTGTGTATTTTGATATGGGTTGTCCAGAACAGATTATAATTTATGTGTTTTTAATACGATGAGGAAATAGAAGTATACATACATAAAACGGAGTTTATAGGTATCTTAATCAACATGTTCTTTATTTATATTTAGAGATTATATGCAGGTTATGTGTGATGTGGATGTAATATTACGGTCCATTTTTGAATGAACTAATCCATGAATAAATAAATTCTGGTTAGACACTTTTGGAACACCTTTACCATAATCCGTTACACAGAATGAAAAGAAACGACAATTTTATAATATTGTTACTGGTAACGAACGAGGTTTGAGAAAAATACCAGAATCAATAAACACGCGTCAGAAACCACACTCTACAGACAATTTATAGATTATTTTTTAAATTTATATTTAAGTAACGGAACAAAAATTGAACGTTTTGTGTTTTTGCTTGTTGAAAAATGGCAAAATTATGGTCTGGAATCACTTATAAATAGAAAATGGTCGTGACAACCATATTAATATGTAAAATTCCATATATATTTACATGTACATATATAGATATATATAACGTATCTATTTTCTAATCAATCATCAGCCTTAGAAATCCTTCTCTCAGTATCTTTTATACACTATTTATATTCTATACTATACAGTGTCTGCCATCATTAGTGGTGGATGACATTATCTTCCAAGGAATTTGTCGTTAACTGATACGCAATGGACATTTACGTTTAAATATTTTATAATTTTTTATTCCAGTTCACTCCGGTCGATCACGATCAATTCCTTAGTCTACGCCTGGTGCCATATTTCGTAATGATATATCTATTCAACAATATGTATATATCAAATCGTGTATCATTTACCACGAATTGGTATCATTTACCACGAGTTGACTGAGTTGAATATCAATTAATGTAATAATACTAGATTATTGGTAATGTAGAATTTTAAATTTTAAATATTATTGAAAATTTTATATTTTAATTTTATTTTTTCAATTTTTTCTTTAGATTTTTTAACTGCAAGGACTGTGAAATCTTAAAAATTTATTTTTAATTGCGATATCACAACCATACATTTGATTTTTTATATCTGTGCAGTTGTAAGAAAGAACTTTGAGCTGTAATTTTTTAAGTACCTTCGATCAAATTTTTACCTTTTCCTTTCTATAAAAAATACCAAAATTTTGAATGTAAATTAATTTTTGTAAATGTATTCATCTCAACTGAATAAAGTATTAATTAATTTATATAAAATATAAATACATTACATGCTAATAATCTTAAAAGTTAGTAACACACACTTCTTTTGAACATCTTATTTACTCTCTCTAACAAAATGTATCCAATAGCTATTAAAACTTTTGGTGTAATAATTAACGACAAATCGTCAAGTATTGCATTAAAAAAAACTAAAACGATCGTATAAATAATATATAAATATATAATAAAACTATGTATTATAATTAGCGATAAAGTAAACCATTTTATCGACTATACGGATTGATGAAAATAATCACCACACCACCTCAAAATCACAATTTTTATTCATTTTTCTCTATAAAGTTAATTTAAATATTTTAATTTGAAAGTTTTTAAGTTTATTGAAATTATTATTTATTATATCATTCAATCAATAATATTGCGAATAAAAATCAATTTGCCACCACTTACATTCGCATCATTCGTCACGTGCTAATGGTGAATATTGCATAATATTTGACATATGTAAATTTTGCTATCTAATACAAATTGCTGGATATCAAATTTACATGATACAAACAAAAAATTTCAAAAGCAAATTACGCTTGGGGTATTTTTTACAATTAATTTCTGCTGCATCTGTATCTCTAATGGCGTCACCCGTCACCTCCCAATAGCGACGCCAATATCTATTAAGTAGTTATTGGAATAAGAGTTCATCATCTGTCAGCAACAACTCCAACTATTTGAATTTTAAATTTTTTTATTTTAATTTCTCCATTTAAGTTCATAATTTATGTTAACGAACTTCTTGAAAGTTCATCGATCAATAGTCTCTTCAAGTAACAATTATCGTTAATTTGCACGGTGTTTAAATTATATTATAATATAAAGTATACATTTTCAATTGAAATCGTATGATCAACATGCACGTGTCGTTCCTACAACCCTTATATCAAGGATTGAAGTAGAATATGTATGAATATTTTAGATTTTTATTTAACTACTAAGCAAAATATTTTCTTTGCCTAAAAGGAGGGTGTTGACTGTTCAGATAACGTCAACAAAAAAAAAATCGCCCTCTTTCCACATCGTGTTGTAAATCGAGGGTAAACACTGTGTAATTTGAATTGTTACAATGTCGATACAACAAAAGGAATCAAATCGATTTGCATCCCTTTTTGTGCGGCCTAAATGATGTAGTTCTCTATTCACTCTATTATATACTACACAAATATCAGAAATAAATTTAAACAAAAAATTAAATAAGTAGAGAGGAGATATTTATTTTCTTTATTGAATCATTTTCTTTTAGACGATATGAGAGTTTGTTGATTTTTATTGTTAACTGTTAACTTGTATAGGTTTCTAAAAGGGGAGTTAATGATCCAACAATCAGCATATCCATATATATGTATCTTGGCTTTTGGCTAGAAAATACCAAAAGAATTACATATCTAGGTTTTCGGTTATTGATATTGGCGCATAAACTCAAAAGAATGTCTCAATTTAATATTTTTTTTGAAAGACAACTGACTGACCTAAGTATGTAATTAATGAAGCCAAGAGCGAAACTAACGTGAACGAGCGCGAATATCGGTTAATTGATGTAAATATTTTGTGATTCACGGAAAAAGAAATTAATGCCAACTTTGCAAACATTCACGTAAATTCGCTGGTTTCGGCACTTTGGGTGTCCGTAGCGTACCCAGAAATGTCATCAAAAGGGAAATCACCGATTGGAAAACTAATCAGAAGCAGATTTACATATTTTTTGTGAATCTAACGCCGTATCCTGCAGAAGACTACACCACCTAGGGAGCTACATACTAACGGAAGTCTGGCGGAACGACCCCCAGTAGAGAGAGTATCGACTGTTTTCTTAGTCTTAAAAGTGAAAAATTAGAAAAAAAAATTCAATTTCAATGACAATAATTACAAATTAAAGTTACTACAATCAACTGGCAAATCACTCGGTTTTTACTGTAAAGAAAAAAATAATGAATAGTAAATTCTTGAAAATCTTGTAAACGTCCAAATAAACATTTCTCCAAATTTATTATCTATTCAAACCAGTAAGGAGAAAATAGTAATTAAAAACCCTAGGGTTACTTAAAAATGATTGTAGTGACATAACAATAGGCCGTGGAATTAGGCTATGGTTCAAATGGTTCAAATCCAAATTAGGTACAGTATAGAGATTTTACTCTAGGAGTACTTAATAATTTATGAAAATGTCAGCCCTCGAGCTTTAGCCGTTTAGTCGGAATCTAGATCACTAACGAACGGACAAATTACAAATTCCGTACCAAACGTATAATACCCTTTGATTAACATCATACGAGTATAAAAAGGTTTTAATCTATCGAATTAAGATAAACCTCTTCATCATACCGTTAATTATTCAATTTAGAAGTAATCTGTGTTTCATCTTTATGTCAAAGAAATTTAACCTAGAGCAATTATATAAAAGATAACAAAAAGTGAGCAAGTGGTATGGTATAGTTACAAGAGAAAAAAATGTATTCGATATGTGATGTAGCAATTATCTGAAACATTGGCATTTTCTCTAATGTTAAAACAAACAGAAAATAATAATAATAAATAAATAATAAACTTGTTTTATTATGTCTCTGCGCACCTGTTGTTTTGTAAGCATCACTTTTTGAGCACATTTTTCATTATACCTCTACATAACGCCATCGATAAAAATAAAATAAAATCGCTGATGGTGTTTATACCGACAAAATGTTACATCTAAATATCGACTCCGTGTATAGAGATGAATAACAAAAAAAAAAAAAAAATACGAATCGATTTATATACATTTATAAAAGTTTATGTCACATAAAATTATCTTTAACATTACGGAAAAGTAGAATTTTCTCTTCCTCCTTAATTATTATGATGTTATGTATTTTAAATGTCAACATTTTATTTTATTCATTATCAAAGCAAGGACAGCAAAATGTATTTTTTAAATATTGTGTATTATTGGACACAAACAAACAATAATTTTTAATAGATGTAAGTTGCCAGCTGATAATATTCGTAATTCAGGATTAAACTAGTCTGACAAACAAAAGTTTGGTTAAAGACGGTTGCATTTTTCGACTAATTGGAGAAAATCTGGTCACCGGTATATTTATGAATACTAGCACTGTTAAGGGTTAAGTCAAATATTGAATGCTAAACTTACTGTAACCATTTATATTCTCAATTGTTTTCCTTATGTGCAGTTGAGGTTAAATGGTTTTTAGTGGTTTGACCAGAGTATATGCAGCCGTGCGATTCAAGCCAATTAGTAGACTTAATAGAAAAATTGTACACATCAAGAATGTATTAGTTATTCAACTTGAGCATAACTATAGCATATACATATTACATATATGGTACATACATATATCATTCTGATTGGTCAAGTAAACTTGTTTCGAACAGTTGACCAAAAATTATCCTTATTCGACTCAAGCGATTCGACAAAAAGACACTCCAGGCACTCTACTAGATAGTCATAATAATAACTTACGATCCCCATTGAAATATCGTCATTATCGTTAATGCTAAATTCATCGTCAAAACGATTAAAATCATTTATAGACAAAACTGGTAAAACTAGGAAATACAATCCCTCTAAATCTACGGTCAGATACAAATATGTATTTATAGCTTATAGGTTAGTATACATTTATTTAAGCAATGATACCGAATACCGGAAGCAATAGTATCATATAATGGTTTGGTGGACAGCGCTATGGAGAAAAACTATCATCCGTAACTGATCTTAATATTAGTTTGTACTAACCTTTGTACTAACCAGCGAACTTCTAAATGTAATGCTCGGATAAAGTATTACCTTTGCAATTCCTTAAATATTATTTAATATTTACCATATACAGAATAATTAAAACAAAATAAAATAATTTATTTGTTATTTTTTACTGTTTAGAGTTGTCAAATTAAATTAATTTATAGCTCACTTAGTTAATCTGTGCATATAATTAATATTTTACCTTTAACTATAGACTAGCACATGTATTGTATATTTTACCTTATAGCTTCTTGTCAAAAATTACGACCACCTGGTCATAAAGAGGTTGCTATTTAAAGCGCAGATAATGTTCGCTTTGTTGCATGGATTTTATGTTGGCAGTCGTTTATCGTGTGTGTGTCTGCATTTTTTGGATCAAGTTGAGAAACAGGAGCCAAAGTGTAATATGATTCTATCTTTACCAAAAATTTTTTTTTTTTTTTGATATACATAATATAATAAATAATTAAATCAATACTAAATACTGGAATAAATGAGGACCCAAAGTGGGTTCAATGCGGCGTGAAATATAGTGATCATATTTCATTTCATAACCGTTTTTAACTATACATTATGGTATATTCTTTTTTTTAAAAATATATTACATTAATGATTAAATTTGTTAGTTCATAAAAATTAGAACGACATCAAGCTCTCGTCAAACAATTACTGTGGAGCGAAACAAAAGTTTTCCTGTAGATAGAAGCGCTGCCTAATTTTTTTTTCCTTGGCGAACTGGGGGTGTCCTTTTTAAACAATTTTAATTTATCTTTTTCTAGTAGTAGCAAAAAAAAGACTTTCTACGTGTAAACTTTATTATTTGAAGTCAAGAAAATGAAGGAATTCTGGCTAAAAAGTAGATCAATTAAATAACAATTCGGTCTAACCCACAAATTTGTCGAAACGAAGGTAAATATATATGTACATAGCAAAAACTATATTTACAAAATCTACAAAATACAATAAAGAACTAAGGTATACGTTTTGATAATATGCATGAAGAACCCACATCATTTGGATGATTTTAATTTTTAGTCGGCGCAAACCACTTTTTTTTTTTTTTTTAATTCAAGCGTATTTTTTTCGTTTTTTAGTAAAAAAAGTTTTTTACATACAAAAAAAAAATATTAAAAGTTTTGTTTCTGTATGAATTGAATTAATTAATAAATTTTCTGTTTAAATGACGTTTTTGTTTCAAACTAGCGATTATCTCTGTTCAATAAATTTGGGGTTAGGCCGATTTAGCACTGAGAGCCTCAATTATGCCACACTCTGTATATATTTCGTATGTAAATGCGTTTTTATGTCAAAAATTACAATTTGAATAATCCTAAATTAGTTGGTTTATGCAACTGAAAATCCTAATCTTTCCGGCATTTTATTCAACTTTGTTATTTTGCCTAACATCATTTATGTCGCGATAGAAAACAAAATAATAAAACATCTAAATCGGTTTAGTAAAAGATGTTTTATGTTTATGCTACTTATATACTTATTGTACTATATAAAAATATTGTATTCTTCAAATTTTACCAGAAATGTTAAAGTGTGTTCTGTATATAATCACACTCTCAATTGGTGTCTGTATTCTGTATATATGCTGACATAATACACAACTAATACATTTATACTTGAAAGTACCTCTACATATTACTCAATTTATACTGCTGGAAAATTAAAATAATATTCTATTTCGATGTATAAGGAACTTATTCTATATCAATTTTCACAATTTCTAACGGTAATATAAGCATTATTATCACATCAAATCTCACCGTATAATACGTTTGTGAATTATTAAATTCACCCTTGTTGTATTCGGCTCTAAATAGGGTCCACAAAATAAAATTATTTATGTATGTTATACATGTATGGTACGTACATACATATATATATACACAATGTATACCTTTATAAGGACTCGATCTTTTTTTAAGATGAATTGATAGTATATTTTCAATTTTTAAGTATATTGAATTTATCTAGTATATATTTGTAACAAAATTTAATACACTATACTCGTTTATTTCAAATTATTTCAATATATATAAATACATACACCTATACCAAATAATAAAAGTAAATCAGTATAAAAATAAATATGTATGTATATTACAATATTACGCCCCCCCCCCTTATCCCAGTTTCACCCTATACCGCATGCTACCAACTCCAAACAAAAAAGGAACAGACTGACTGCTCCAAGAACAATGAACAAAGTTATTAAATGAACTCATGAGACTGTAATTTTGTTTCTATCCTCCAGGCAATAAACCTTTCGCATGACAGGACAAATGAAAATTGTTACATTTTGTCTATGTACTAATATATAAAGTCATTTTACTGGCATTATTTTCAATTCACTAAGGGTTATAAGGGGGTTTAGTTTTCTCTTATAGAATTCGAAATCTTTTGTTTTTTTTTTTTTTTTAAGAAAATTACAATATGAAGATTGTAGAATTTCAATATCGTACTACATAAGGTACTTATGATACATATATGTACAATGTACATGCACATCGTTTATATCTACTAAATCAAAAAATCATTTATAAAACTTATTGCATCACGTTTTAAGTTTTTATATCCATTTGAGCGTACCAGGGTATTATTATTTTGGTACGGAGTTTCAGTTTGTTAAGTACTACTAGAGTAAGATTTTAGTTGTTTTTAGAGCAAATCGAAAAAGGTATAGAGGATTACCTAATTTTAATTAAACCATTTATTTAACACTTTTCGGAATAGTAAAAAATGAATATTAGGGCGGATTGTTTTTATGTTTTAAGATTTTATATTGTTTTTTAATGATGCTTTAGTGCGTAAAAGTTGGGAAATAACATATAAAAAAAAACAATAAGAACTTTTCTCAAATCTTTTTCATTTAGAGCCTCTCAAGAGCCTTAAAAGTTTTAAAGTATTGAAAAAATCAGTTAGTTCTTATAATCATCAGAAAAAACAAAATTTGTGGAAGAACTGAAAGAGATAGATGTATTTACCACAAACGAACGTGAAATTTTTGAAATAATAGACTGTTTTTAAATGCAATCCAACCCAACCGGCCTCAGATTCAAATTATTATTATACCCACAATCTCTTGCTCCAAAGGTAACTACTCTACCAACTTTGGTCTGTTGGTATAATTTCCTGCAATGGCAGCAACATTTCCTAATTAGCTTTCAAACGATAACATATTCCAGATAATGTATGAACGTAAAAATTGTTTTACATTTGAATTCGAAAATTAATAACTTTCTCATATTTAATAATGATTTATTGAACATTCTTGTTTATAAACCAAAGCGAAGCTAAGATATCACACTTTTAATTTATTATAAAAGGTTCAAATTATGATTAGTACCACTAAAATTCACTACATTACATAATGTATAATTGTACCTATAGGTTGTTACTAAGTAACTATATTGTATAAGTATAGATAAGTAACTATATCAGATACTTACTTACTATGTATACTAGCTCTCTACTATTTAATTAGTTGTAATTATAAAATCACACAAATATAATATATAAATATGTATAAAAAATCGAGCGGTAAACAAATAATTAAATAATTTTATATAATAATAATTGTATCATTTTCATACAAACAACACAACGCTAAAAAGTCTATAAAAACCAATCTAATTTTCATAGCACATTCCATGTGGTTAGATACCTTAATGAAGTCATTAGCGGCATTCTTTTTATTGTATATTCGCAATCAAAAAGGAATTCATTCGGTGTTCCTGTTGACTGCATTGCTCTTCAGTATCATTTCTTTTAAATGCACAAAGAATGCTTTTTTGTGTTTTGTTCGTTATTGTGTAGGTATTTTGAATTAAAGTATAATAAGACATACTAAAGAATTATAATTTGTATTGCTTCCATCAATAAACAATGTACATATGTACCTAAATACATAGATAATATATAGTGGAATACAGTGCTATATATCTATAGATTTTTGTATCCTAGTGTCAATTATTATTAACTTTTCAAAATAAACATCTGGTTGTATTTTTGTTTCCAACCGGTCTTCCAAGTAAGGAAACCTAATTATAAGAAAAAAGCAGGATTTCGTGCGAAGCGAGCAACATTTTTTTTTATTTCAATATTTAATAAAGCAAAATATATTGGAAACTGAAAATTGAAAAATGAGTTATTAAATAAGTATTTGATAATTTTTAATTGTTTTATATAAACGCAGACGAAGCGGGTAAATTTTTTTATGAATTTTAAAGAAAAAAATTTCAATTAAATTTTGTATTTTTAATACAAACCGGCTGGCAGATTTTTAAATATTTCATTAGCTTGCCGTTCGTTTTAGTCGTTCATAGACAATCCTGTTAATTATGGCAAAATTGATTTTAATGATTTAATAATAGAAACAAGCCACACCCTTAATGGCAGCGGGTTCTATTCCAAAACAACCATCATCTGTATCTATGCAGCTAAACATGATTCAACAGTAACCAAAATTTTCGTCGCATAAAAAGGATGAAATCCTCTCATCTTCCTTTAGCATCTCTTTTCTTTCTAACAGTCTGCTTTAAGAACATTATCATAGGTAAAAATGTAGTAGCAATATTGTGAAAAATGAAATCATATTAGGTGACCAGATTTAATATGAGAAAATGAAGGTAATTTTTTTAACTGTTGTCATTTGAAGCAAATTTTCATTTTAGAAAAAAGGCTGTAATATGGGCCAACTTTAAACTTAAATCTGAATGTATATTGTATGATTGTATAACACAATTTATCAGACTAAAAAATTTGGTCAGAGTCCAATATTTATCTTTATTTTATTTTATTATTCTTCATCGAATACATAAATTAAATTTTAGTTGACCTTACTGTAGTCATATCTATGATACATAGGTATGTCTAATAGCGTTATCGTCAAAAATTATGGTAAATTTTAAATTTACTAAATTAATATTTAATATACCTTCATACCTACATGTAGAACATAAGTTGACAAAATATTTTCAGCCCCATTAATTTTAAATTAGTGGTTAAACGACTCATTTGTAAATACATGGTGTATAAGCATTTGGTTCATATCATGTAATTTGATATGCAACTTAATTCCGTAGACATAGAAAACTAATTTGGTATCATGTGTCCTTAAAACACTGTGTAGGTACATACATACATTCATACATATAATCACAAAAGTAAAATTTAAAAACATTGTTGTTAGGATGACACAAACAAATTATTTAGTTGAATCTACAAATAAGCAATTTAATTAGATTACCCTTTTCTTTCTTTTGGTAGCGGAAATTTAAAGACCAAGACGTTTTAAATATTTTGAATTGAAGATTATAGAGAAATAGAAGAGCAACTCTAAAAAAATAAAATAAATTTAAAATAATACAAAAACACTAAGAAAAGACTACACAGTAAAAATTTCTAAATATGTAGCTGTTTTTAACAAAACTTATTGCTCTGTTAACAGAAATATCATCATGAAACTTTATTATTATTAATTTTGAATTTAAAATTTTTAAAATTGTGATACTTTCTTTTAACAGTGAAGTAAAAGTGAAGCAAGACAAGGCATCAGTGTAAATTTATTTTTAAACATTGCTTCTATAAGAGATTTTAATAATTTTAATTGTCACCATTAATTGAATAAAATATTTTTTATATTTATTTAGGTCACACAAAAGTTAATTCAAAACATGTCTGTCAAACTTTTCTGTGATGGAACTATTTTCACCATTTATCTTGTTAATTTATATATAAAAATGTAACAAATATCAATTTGTCTCATCATATCTATATCAATAATAGAATGTTTTACTAAAAAATTCTTTATTTTTATAAAACAAAAATTGCTAATATGTAAACATTTTATCAGATTATATACATAAAAAATATACACAAAAAAATGGGTGGAAGCAACAGCAATTTTTTGTATAAGTTTTTTTTTTTTAGAACCAACAATAAGGTAACAATTTTCTCACATTATCAAAATGTTTTACTTATATGTACTACTTATTATTTAAAGTAGACAATTATTGTACAAAGTTATTGTGCGTAAACGTAATACAATTTAAAAATCAACACAAGTTGAATAACATATAAAAATATTTTTCTTGGTGGACAAAAACTATTTTAAATGATTATTCTTGAACGAATTCTTAAGTCCGGCGCAATTTAACGCGGAGAAATGTTGAACCATAAAATTTTTAGAGCAACATATGGATTGTATAAAATTATCTAAATAGATCGTTGTCTGACCACATTGTGGACATAAATTGGTCAATATAAAACAACAATTAATTTTTATGTATCAACCAGAGAATTTGTAATTAATTCTTATTTGGATTACAGAGGTTATATAGTTATCGGTGGTTTACAATTAAAAAAAAGGCAAAAAACAAACCTAAATACGGAAAAACGCTTTTTGTATTTTAGACCAGATTTGGAGTACGCTTACATTTACATACTTACATTATATACATAGATAATTGTTTGTTTCTATAGTTGAATTGGTAGTGTAACAATTCGATTAGAGCCGATTATAACAAAAATAAAAACCCATGCCGACAATCATTTTAAAAGATTTATGGGTACAAGAAAGTATGTACAGTACATACAGTTACTGTACGTACATGTACGATGTAGATATACATATTTATATGTATAGCTAACAAATAATATTAATTACCGTGTTAGTTGATGTCACAATTTGCGCATTTTTAGAATAAATTTAATGAAGGCAAGAGATTTCATTAAACATTAAAGATGCTTTTTTATATTTCATAATTCTTGCAGATCGATCGATCATTAATTTGATAATCATTTTTCGTTTTCGTTATAAGTTAAACTCTCAAGCTGTGGATGTACTTTAATTTCTAAGACAGATGATTAATTCATAATATAATTTGGTGAAAAGTGTGCTAAAGAAAATATGGTGTTAGAGGTGGTCAATACAATAAGAAAATGTTCTGGGTATTTCCTAGGTAAAGCTTTATACCCAAGCTAGAGCTGTTTAAAACTTTTCACCTATAACTTTTGAGCCAATAAATGGATTTTTATAAAACTGAACCCTTTATTAAATATCCTTTAAATTACACTAAGGCCTATTAGTTTCTGATAAAAACGCTTTAATTAAAAAAGGGTGTGCAAAGTTACAACTTTAATATTTTTTAAATAACTTTCTTTTTATTTCATCGATTATGTCAAATATCTTTACATTAAAAGCTGATTTTTTTACACACTTCAGAAATCACCCTGTATTCGAGTGAACGATATTTAAACTGTTTAAATAATTATAACAAATTAATAAACTATTGGTCCGGCAGCTGATAAAGAGATAAAAACCACTGGTTGATATGTTTTTTTAAATAAATATGATACGCTGAGAATTAAATACTATAATGGGGTTCATATGGCGAAATGTTAACACCAAGGCTTTCTATTCCAATGGTCCTTTTATTCAAAAAAAATATTTGTTTTTTGCACTCTTTTGTATAAAAGATAAGCTTTATTTCCAGGGAAAGGGCTCCTTAATAACAGCAACAGTATTTTTTAGACAAAAATGAAAATAGAACTTTGACGTCACATGCATAAGATGTTATAAATTGGTATTTGCCGAGAAAGCATTTCCAAAAATGAAATAAAAGAATTGCGACGTTCATGATTTTGCCGGTAAATCCTAAAAGTTCCAAACCTTACAATTGTGGCACTACAGATAACTAACCTTTCTATAATAAAAATGATTTAAAATATTATATGTACAAATACATATAACTTCAACCAACCTACTTTCCGATATTTGTTTAAATATTTTCAAATTGTTAGCGCCACTGTTAATACTTGACTTCTATCACCTCCTGCTTCCGGCCCCGTTAAGTACTCATATGACATTTTTGTTTAGAAATCTAAATACGTACTCGTACATACATAATAATGAACAAAAATAAATGACAAGATACATGCGGTGAGGGTTAAATGTTAATTTAAAATTAAAATCAGTAAGAAAGAAATAATTGACTAGGCCGATTATATCTTTTTATATTTAAGTATCTATTTTTTTTTTTCTATAAAAATAAATATTGAGTAAATTGAATACAAATGATTTAAAGCTTACCTTTTCGGTAGGGCGTGGAAATTTTTAATTTTTTATTCTCACATATTTAGTAGTATCATCATCATATCTTATATTGAAACGTCGTTAGAGAATTTAAAAACTTTGTTTTAACTTAAAAAGCTTGAATGGTCGTATAAAATAACAAAAGATTTTTTATTATAATAATTTCGAACAAGTCATTTTATGATTTTGATAAAACTTGGTGAAGTTGATTATTATGTTTAAAAAAAAAAAAATTTCCCACGAAACAATTTTTTTTTTTAATATAAAGATTATTCAAGGTCAAATTTTGAGCAAATTTGAGTGTAATACATAATTTAAATATTTATGGTGATCAAACGAATTACAAATTTTAATTTTTGAGAAAAACGTGGTAAATAAAATTGCATAAATCTTGAATAGTATTTAATCCGTTTTTCTCATGAAATTTTAAGTCGTGATCAAGATTCCGGGTAAGATTCCGTGAAAAACAGAGCTGAAATTTTTGCAATTTATTAAGTAAGTATACTCCTAGAATAAGATCTCTAAATAGATGAATGTAATTACATATACTTAAGATTCAAAAAAATTCAATACTAACATAACTGCAAATTTAACCAATGGGCATTATAACAATTGACAACAAGTGACATTGTATAGTACACGCAGTGTTTAGCTATTATTTAAATACATGAAATGAGAACCGTTCCTAGAAGTCTAACTCAAAAACTGTGCGTGTATTTGCGATGAATTAATAATTATTGAATATTATAGTATACGGACCATGATGGGAACCACGGAAAATGTTCCTTTTCATCCATGATAAGTACATTTGTGTACATATACATATTTTTAACGGTTACTAATAACAAGTGATTGGCTCTTAAAATATATATTTTGTACAAAGAAATTTTTTTAAGTATGTACTCCCTATTGTAAAAAAAAAACATTTTTGTTGAGAAATTCATTTTACAAATTTTCGCATCCCATACCCTAATACCAAACATTATAGCCGCGTAGTACCTACCACTTGAGTAAATTGTGTACCTCAATTAATTACAGTCTATATAAACAATGTACCATAAATTTTTCAAAGAAATATGTTCTTTAGTTTTTAAGTACACTTACATTTTCGTATATATTTTAACCCTATTTAAAAATACAATTTGATATATGAAAATATATCGGAATTTACGGATAGGTATCATAATCAACGCTAAAAGATTTGTTAGAACCCTTTAAATGGTGACTTATTCAGGATTGTAATTTTTATTAATAAAAAAAGTAAAACGATGAAAAATGAATGAAATCAATAATGAGCCATATCTACTTAACTAGAGTTTTTGGTGTCAAAGCTTCAGCTGGTTAGACGGGCATGGGTATTTTGAATTAGAATTTCACAAGAAACGCAATGGTGTTAAATATTTTTTTTCCAAGATGAATATTAGGAGCGTTATTCTTCAAATTCTTACAGTATCGCTCGAAAAACATAAAGACATGCTTAATGTCTTCTGATAGTAAACCCACCAATTAAACATAGATTTGGAGGAAGTACCGTATTTTTTTTAGGCTTCGAGCAGACCGCATTATATCAAATAAGCGTTAATCGAGAAAGCACTTAACAAGGTCTTACTATATATAATATACATATATAGATAATGGAAGAGCCATAGATATTTTGTTTCCTCATCAGAGGATAAAGACCAGGCAGCAATAGATAAATTGTTTTTATTCATTTTAAATCTCCTAAATACGTACATCAACATTCTATTTCTGAAGTTACCACATACATACATATTCTTATGTACATATCATAATCATAATAGCATTTCATTAAGGACCTTCCAAATCCCATTTCAAAGCTTAACCTATCGAAGCGGCGAATTTGTCAATTCCTTAATAACAAATACAGTTTTTTGAGAACAATTCACATAAGATACTCCCAAGAAAAAATATTTGATTTACTAAAACAAAACTGTAATTTAAAGATGAACACTATATTAAGAGACATATGTACAATGTACATATGTATACATATATATATATATATAGCAGGTAGCAAGAAAAACCACTGCACAAATAAAAAACCATATTTTTGATGGAGTGTTTTGAAGTGGGCAGAAGTTATAGTATATTATGAGTTATGACATTGTCTTAATGTTTGATCTTATTGTTGATATACAAAAAAACTTCTGATGTTGAATTTTAAGTACGTATAATATAACAATTTTAATGGACTGAACCAAAAGGTATATCCTTACCTTCATAACAAAATATTTGCTTAGTAAAGGTTTTCTAAGAAAATGTCTATTTTATCGTATATGACTTGCACAAAATGTCAACCATTTCTGTGGATATTGGTAATTAGAGAAAAACAAAATATTATTGTTTAATATAAATTTACAAAAAAAAAAAAATGTCTTGTATGAATTTTTGTGAAATTGAAAATTAAGCGACACTAAGATAAGATACTAATAGGTATGTCTATGCACCTCATTGTTTAATTTAATTTTTAAGTTTATAGTCAAATAAAAATAAGAAATAAAAAATCATCGGCCTAGAAAGCAAACCACGTATCAACCACATTTTCCAAAATCTACTTTTTAATCGATATTGATCTGTAGTTAATCGATATTGAAAAGTAGATTTTGGAAAATGTGGTTGATACGTGATTAGGCCGACAGAATGTTAAAAATATGTCTCGTTTGTTCCCTAATACTTGATGATACAGTTTTAAGAATTTATTTGACAAAAATTCTTATTAGTTAGAGCTCTGAACGATTTTATAACAAGCCCGGCGGAAATATTGTATGCACTTTGCAGGTGAAAATGACGGAACCAAATTTACAGTACTTAGTCATTCTGGCCAACAATCGGTTATAGGTAGAGATTAACGGCCAGTTGTTTATCATTTCCAATTCTAAAATCGATTGAATCCTTCCTTATGGACGCTTAATTTTCAATTTCAATGTCATAATGACACATGATGTTGAAATATCGTCCCTTTGAAGCACTTATTGCTATTCATTCATTCTTCTGCATAATTTTTCACTAAAACCTTCTACGGTCAAGTAGGTCCTGTTTTTATATATATATATTTTTTATAAAATTGGTTAAGTTAGAATCAAGTTTGTCAAAACCTAAAAATTGTTCAGTGGTGAGCTATACATATGCATATAGTATAGATCGTCGAATTCGCCATTGAATATTTTAAGTATAGCAACACAGAAATAGCTTTTATGAGGGATAATTATCTTAGTAATGACTGGCATCACCTTACCTGCACACAGTGTACTAACACATTTCCTTAACAAATTGGCGTCGTTTAAAATGATGATAAGCTCGACCCAATAGTATCATCAGGAAGAAAAAGGTTTCTACCTCTGGAATTTTGAACTACCATAACCATACATTACTGCTTTCATAGATCTAAGTACTGATCTATGATTCTTTTAGTTTTGTTCGTTTATTTATTTAAACTTTTTTCTTGTTTCGGCTCAGTTAAGTTAAGTCAATTGAATATTATTTAAAGAAGTCTCATACATTAGTGATTTTTAAGTAATTATCGAAAGCTCAGAAGTTTAGAACTAAATTAAATCTGTTTTAAGAAAAAAAGGCATCCTATACAAAATATATAAGGGAGTTTAATGACTCTCTTATTAGTAAAACCAATTAACTCAGAGATTACCTCTTCTGAATATATCATTAAATCTTGGCCTATATCAATTTATACATTATTGTATCAAGTTTCCCTTTTTGTTCCCTCTTTGTGTATAACATGTTAGAAGAATTTAATTTCAATTTTACCACCCCTAATATTTTCTGCTATGATCCTTTGCAGATTACTCAACAATCATGTTATACAAAGAGTATATCATGTTAAAATGCTCTAGCAAAGACTAATAATACATGAATTTGCTATATATGTTGTGTGCGGATTTTTCAATGTTTTCGAAAGAGGTTTTGAGTTGATCTCATTAAACAAAACAACAACAAAAAAAAGGCACTGCGTAAAAATTAAAGTTCTTTCTCTATACATAGAACGGAGGGCGTTAAGAATAAAACAATTGATTCACGATGCACGATAATTCGGTTTGTATGAACAAAATTTTGTTTTGAGGTACATATATACAGATGTAAAGTCTTCTTATTAACGGGTTATTACATGTATACTTTGATTCATTCTTTATTTTAAGAATCGTATCGATGAAGGGGTTTAGGAGGTACGAGTAAATAACGAATGAAATAATCAAATTGCTACAAAAATACTTGATGCAGAAGTGAGCAATTAATTTAACCACTCTCGGTTACTTAATTATAAATCTTTACTTTACTTTCGTTTTTGTAAGTTTCTAAACAAATCTCCTCCTTCTATATGATTTGTTAATATGTGGCACTAATGCTAAGTTTTGGGGGATGTATGTCCCAATAGCCACTTCTATTTTTTTTTTCATTCTAAAAAAAATAATGGATCCTGACTGTTTAGATTGACCTTTTTGTAGATATTACGATAAAAAAGTGAGTAAAATTATTTCTTAACTGCTTCCAACAAAACAATTGCCTAAGATATAGGAGGAGAAAAAGGCTCGGTAAAAGATACATGTTGGACATTTAACACAACAGGCAACTACTTATATAAATGGCCCCTAAGTAAAATGTCTGAGGGCTTACTCTTGAAAACGATAGTCGTTCAGGCGTTTAGGGATAGTTTGCAGTTGTGATGAAAACGCAAAAATTGTATCGCATACAGTGGACGATGTTTAATGCATTTCAGTGTATCTGGATCGTTTGCATATAATCGTTACATTTCTGACGAACACAATTCGGACGACCGACCTTAGGCGTATTGTTTCTTTAAGTACTTCGACAACAAATGTCAAACCGGTATTGTTTTAAGTTTAGCAGGTATATTCTCGTCTACGATAATATTGTCAGAAAGTAGTAAAAAACGATAAACGACAAAAATACACTCGTATCGTTTTCAAGAGTAAGCCCTCTGATAATTACAATTACCAGAAAAAACCAGTTAAAAGTCGAAAACATTATGGTCCGCAGCTTGTCCTCAATTTTGGAACACTGATATCAATTTCCTAAAAAAACAATAAAGCCATTATTTTAAATAGAAAAGCAAAAAATCGAAAATTCTCTAAATTACAATAACCTAAAACGTACAATTTTCAAACTTAAGTAATATCCCATCATAATATATGTAGATATGTATATATATGTACAATGTACATACATACAGCTAACCAGAATTCTATATAGAATTCTCTCAAAATGATTGAAAAACAATTCGAATTGTCATTTGTTTGGATCAGTTTTTATGTAAATCAACAAAGTTGGTATACTAATTTGTGTAAGCGTTTAGAGCGTATACCAACAAAAAAAAATTATAGATACAGAAAAGTTTGTGGTCTTATATGCAAATACGTTTATGGGATTTATAGCCCGTCGGCTCAATTGGGTACGACCTTCATGAATAATATGCAAATATTGTCATACATTTAGTTAACTGCAACCTCAATTTGTATTTATGTCCGTTTAAAACGCAGGAAGAAGGATGATATGTACATACGTGCTGTACCAGGACGGATACGAATAAACTTGTGAAGGATATAATTGTATTTATATGTATTTGGTGAGGTTTTTATGCATACATACACATAAATGGTAAAATACAATTGTTTTATTATAATTGAGTTAAAAATGTCCGCAATTTAATGCTTTTAAAATATAAGATGGGTACCTACATACAGTTTTAAGTGGTGATATAACCCACTCTAGGTCTAGGGTGTGTTAGATAGTTTATATTTAGGTATTAAAAATTAATCTCATTTAGATGGACATTTAGTTTATGCATTAAGGTATTGGGGAAAAGATTTTTTTTTTAAAAATGTTGATTGCAAAGCTCACTGTTTGATTTGTTTTAGTTTTAATGTTGTATGTATTAAAAAATATAATTTAAAACGGCATTACGTAAAAGCTCATAAAAATAAAACAACTAGTGTTGAGTATTCTTGTTATTCTTCAAGTCTTATTCTTGGGTTATTTATCGAGCGCCTTTTCATAATCTGCGCGTGAATGCTGCAAGTATATATATATACACTATAGGACGAAAGACGTGCGTATTTTGGTGCATTTAGCTAAAAAAAGAAGCAATGTCACATGAAATCTTAAATAAGTTGCATCGATCATTTAGACAAGCGTTTTTATGTAATAGATGACAAAATGTCAATAGAAAACTACGATAAGAAAACGCCAGCTTGATTTAAATTTAAAAAATTAAATCCAAATAACATTTTAAATTTTAAAAATAAATACGATACCAAAGTAACCCACATTTAATTATTATTATTATATTTTGAACACTATACGTATTTACGATAACCAAAATGATATAATATTAATTTGCCGCTGTGACTAATGAGGTATCCCAGGATGCAATAGATATTTTTAAAGATTTAAACAACGACTAATAATTACTCGGTTTCTTATATTTATTTATTGTAACTATATAGATGTTTAGACGAACTTTGCAATTTTCATTTAATTGTTCTTAAAAACGAAGGTTTTCATTTATAAACTATTTCTGCCGTTAACAATTGTAACAACAAATAAAATTTTTAAAAACTGTCACTGTCTATTACAAAATTGTGTACACATAAGTTTCAAACTCTATTTTTAGCAAACAAAAACATGAATCTGAGTCAATAAATTAGTTGTTACCTGTAGTTGTAATGCACAAGTGTACCTATATATGTACATAATTTGAAATAAAATACATAAAAAACAAATTAAAGTAACTTACACGTTGTCTTCTAAGAGTATATAGCACAAGCCATGGTTACAGTTTTAATTTTAGAATACAAAAAAAAACTACATACAGAAAACTATCAAATCCAACGATATGGAACTGAATATGGTGTAATTGTACGTTTAAATTGATGAAACACAGAAAGGAAATGCGTTTTTGACAATTTTCTCAGGTGTAAAGTTGTCATAAATATATCTTGATCTTGTTTTATGATAAGACTAATAGTGAACAGTAAATGACACTATTTTTACACCTTAATACCATAGAGCGGAAATGAGAATGAATCGTAAATGTTGGCATATGATAATTTGATTTTTAATTTCTTTTTAAATCATTTGTGAATATATTTGTATTATACAGACATAGACGAATAGATATTATAATAAGAATAATAACAATAATAATAATAATAATAACCAGTAAGGAAGAAATAGTTGGCGTTGCCAATTGAGTTATTATTTATGAATTTGTCATTATCTATTTATTCTCTAGAACAAATAAATGTTGAGTAAATTGAATTACAAATGAAAAACCCCAGAAATTATAATAATTTGATTGTAGCGCCATAATGGTAGGGAGTGAAACTTACATTTTTGCCATATTCATATTTTCTCTGTTCCGAAAATATGTTTCGAGTAAATGAATATTTATTAGGTACACACAGTACACTCACCTCCCCTATAATTTGTTCGATTTACTCCAAAAACAATAAGGATTTTACCTTAGTACTTAATAAACTGTAAAAATGTTATCTCTAGCTTTAACCTTTTATCCGGATCTGGAATATTAAGAGGCGTTACAAACTCAGTACTAGCGTAGGTACTGTAAATTATAATATGTACCCTTTAATGCTACGCTAATTTTGATATATGTACTTAATAATAAAGTTGTTCGCACAAATGACACAATTTTAAAATATGCTGGGTTATATGCATGTATTGTATATTTCAGAACATTATAATAATTAATAAAAAATTGCAATTCATTGAAACATTATTATATTCCTATCTACATAACATAAATATAATTACGAATACATTACCTAATGATATTTTATTCGAATTATTCACGATGTTGTTATTATGGGCTAGGTGGGAACGAGAAAGACAAATTCATAAACGTCATTTTAAGAGGCACACAAGGAAAGAAGTTTCTCCGAATGTTAGATAATCTACCATAAAGATATATAAAAATATATACTTTCATTGGTCTCTTTAAGTTTAAGTGACAACAAGTCAAATTTTAAATCAAATCATAAATTTAAGAAAGTAGGACATAGTCCATAGTGGTTCAGGGGCGTCATTTCAGGAAAAGGGATTTTTTCTACAATCCGACTATGTTTTAAGTAAATGAATGGTTTATATGAAAATAAGGTGCACCCTGCTCCAAAAAAAGATCTTACTCTAGGAAGAAATCGTGCAAAAAAAGGACTCGTACAAATGGTTCGCGTAAAAAGGTGTATTATATTATGGTATGTTAATTCCATTAAAGTTGTTCGTGAATTAGAATGTCGACGTAGTGTTGTCGAAACCCTATTCCGCAACATTGTGATGAATTAAATTGAAATTACATTTTACATGTGAATGTTACCAAAATCGCAGTTCAGAGAAAAAATTCACCAAGAAGTTTCGAAATTGACCAATAAGAAAAAAAAATCCATCACACTAATATTTTAAGGACCATACTGTACAATTCAAAGATCAAAGTTATTATACTCCCTGCGTAGTTTAGCACCAATAATGCGCTGATATAGTTATACAAATCGTTGGCGTGCAGAATAACGCTTACATATAAATAATGTTCGGTTTTGTTTAAAATTTACCTTTATGTGTAATATGTAAATTAAATGAATATGTAGTTGCATATTTATAAAGCCGATCGGCTTATTTTTAATGTCTTTATTTTAATATGCGAATGCAGTAAAATATTTTACTCTCGTAAATTAATATATCATTTAAAAGGAGAAAAAAAAATAACGAATTAATTTACCATTGCAACTGAATTATATGTACATACATACATATGCATATGTACATACTCGTATATAGAGATATAAAGTTATTAAGTTGTAACCAAATACCTACATTGAGTTTTTGTTGAACTAAATATTTAATGTTTTCATAGGATTAAAAATAAACGAAACACATTTTATAATTCGGAACCCAATTTGTAGGATTTGTTTAAATCTGTATTTACAAAACAGACATACACAACATCGCCCTTTTTCCAAAATCATCAACAACTACCCAATGTACGTATTCAATGAGGAGAGAAATTTACCCACCAAAATATCACGAGATTTGATCATTTATGTAGCATTGGGATGGTAAGTATAATACCCCGCCGCACATACAATATAAATATTACGAACACATATTGGAAAAATTCAAGTATATTTTTTTGTATAAACCAGATCAACCATGTACTTGTACATATATTCATTCCTTTTATGTATTTAAAAACTAGGGGTTCGACTTTATTTTCGTTTCCACTAAATCTAGTTTGTGAGGGTTATCTTTTTAGGTTATTTTGCTACTAAAATGTCACTTAAGGAGGTGTTTGTATATGCTCTACTTAAAAACAACAAAGGGTGGTTGTGTCGCAAGGCGCCTAAAAACGACCTTACCATAACAAATAATTTTATAAGGATGGGTGGTTTAATACAGTGTTTTTATCATATGTAAGATAAATATCTTTATATCGTATAAGCTGTATGTGTAGGTATAGTAAGTAAGTAAGTAAGTAATGTACTAATATTTGAAAACAAAATACAAAAGTTGTGCTATTTTAGTAAAAATAATCCAAACATCAACTTGACAAAAAGCTTTTATTTATTTTCATACAATTTTTTTTCATTCAAAATTGACATTTTGGGAATTATGTACAAGAATGTTAAAAACAAGATGCATGCATAATAATTAGAAACTATCTTATCGATCAGAATTAAGATTGGCAAATTGTAATGTTTACTTTATAAATGGAGTGTAACTGGGTAATATCACGTGACTTCTGTTTTTAATATAAGGAAATGTTCAACTACTGCGATTTTACTTTATGTTTATATACACACAGTTGCAGTTTCAGTTTTATGTTCTGCACCCTTTTCATCTGTCAATATATTTAGGGTTGGAATATTATCTATCAGTGAAAATACATTTTTAAAAAATGGCTAGAAGCCAACGATTGATTATAGATTTATAAAGGTTACCTATAGGGTTCTGCTTCCAATAGATGGTTTTCCTAAGATAATTGAATTAGGTATAACTTTTTTTTATCAAGGAAAAAGGGAGGTGGTCGCAATGACTTCGGCGGAAAACATATTGATCTATTAGAAAATTAATTGTTTTACGTACAATTTTCTTTTTTTTAAAATTTTTAACGAACTCTTGAGAATGTCATAAAAATCATCCACTTTAAAGATTTTTGAAAAATCCAATGTCTCCTAACTGTTCTAAGAGGGAATTTAAAAGAAAATTAAATGTATGTATAATACAGGGTTTACCCAAACTATTTCGTTCGCGGAACCCTCAGAAAATTTTCCAAATAGGGACATACGTTGGGTGAAATTTTTACATTTTTAGCATTTATAATTTTTCGAATTAATTTCATCTGGGACAGTTTGTCAATATTCAACAATTTAATAAAATGAAAGTTACCCTATTAAAATATTATTTTTCAAAAATCTTTTAAGTGTATGTGACGTCAATGAAAACATAAAATTTGTTTTGATATTATGCAAATAATGCCTGAGTGACATGCCAGTTACAGGTAATAAAGTTACCTAAAAGCTACCGACTGATTTACTTTGGATTTTTTTTATATGATCAGTACAAGATCTTCCTGGTCTAAATCTCGCCTGCCGATGTAAATTTTTACATAAATATAGAACGAAATTACTATTTTTTCCTAAAGAGCTTCCACTTCGTTACCTTGTACCAGTAACCCTCGTATAACGCGGTACTTCTATAACGCGTTTTTGCTACAACGCGGTTTTTAAATTTGCGGACGTTGCTTGTACAATGAGGTTAATTCGTTATTAATGTGGAAACATTGTAATTACGTTTACGCGAATGCTCTATTTTCCTTTGGAGAATTTACAAATAAAAAAATAATTTTTAAATAGTACCTCACAATATTATGATTGAAAGTTTAAGGTCAACCTAAATTTTATCTCACTACCTCTTGAACTCCTGAGTACTTGACAGACCGATAACAATTTTTGGGCAGTGTAATAATCAATCGCAACTGTCTTCTGTCACTACGTAAAAAAAACACATTGAAATAAATTGCTCTCAATACCTTGAAACACTTTGTTTGTACAGATATATTTCGTAAACGTCAAAATCCGTGATTTGCGACCAGAATTTGGCCACAGCATCATGTTTTCATGGGTTGAGTTGAGAATTAGTTGAATTAATTAAAAAAAAACACAAACTAAAATTTTTTTTTTAAATTCTTTGAAATGAAGTTTTTTTTGTAATTGAAGTTTTTTTTAAATTTGGAACCCCACTTTTTCTATTCCACAAAAATGTCGCGTTATACAAGGCATGGAGTCTCGTATAACGCGATTTGTATAACGCGACATTTTTGTGGAATCCAACCTTCCTGTTATTCGAGGATTACCTGTATGTACATTGTACAATTGTACATACATACTTATATGATAAATTATGTTTTAAAAAAAAAATTTTTGTATTTCAACTTAATACTTATTTACTTATTTCAACAACAAAAAATTGGTATCTAAGAACAAAAAAAAAACTTCACGGAATCAATTAACTATGCTTTGTTTATTTTAATCAAATCGCTTCATAATGGAGCATATTTTAATTATGTTAATTCAGTTTTACTAAGTATAATGACTAGGAGATTTTACTTACGATTTCTTGGTAAGAACTTTTAAAAATCAAAAATAGTAAATAATAAAAATTTTTTTTTTTTCAATTACCAATTTAAAAAGGCCAACTCAAAAGTTGCACCCTTCAAAAAAAAAAAAAATTAACTTTAAAAGAATATCATCAACTGACGCCACAGTTACTGTAAACATTATTATTATGTTCACCCAATTTTTGCGTTCTAAGTACAGGTAGTTATCATATTATTATTATACGACATGACTTGCTATTCTTTTTAAAAAATAACGTACAAATCCAGTCATGCATCCAACAAAACACAAACACTATAGGCTCGTTATAAAATATTCGGTGTGTATATACTTTATGTCAGCCTTTAAAAAATATAAACGTAATTTTAACAATTCCAATAATATCCATGTTGGTATTATTATATTCTACTCGTATTTATATACAAACAAATTTTATTTCTCAGATTGTTGTGAAGGAAATAAACAAAGATCGATAAGTCTGGGGCTAGAAAGTCATTTAATTTTCTTTTTTTGGTTTTGGTTATGCATATATATACATACATATATATGTATATGTATAAAGTTGGGTTTCTTCTAATTCTTCAAAATGAATGACAAGCAGTTTTTTTAAAGGTGATTGTTATATAATTACATATACTTATATTTAATTTGTTTAACAAAAACAATAAAATATGTGTGGTTTTATTGTAATTAGAATATTTAGGATAAATTGGTAGACCGTCTCGCGCTTATAATTCAGCTCAGTCACAGGTTCAACGAGTTTCAACGCAACAATTTTGCATATACATACCTACATATATATAATTTTAAAGTTTTTAAACATGGCATAATAAAATGCAGTTCCACATAATTTAAAGGACGTTAATAGAACAAAGTGAAAAGCGTAAATTACTACCGCAAGCTGATTCAAAAATTTGTTCCATTTTCTTTCTCAACAGTGTTCTCTGGTTGCGCAACGTTAATTACTTTTTATTGTTGCCACCGTAATTGTAAAAATTTGTGCAGCGTACATTTGATCGAACAACAGAATAACCATATCATAAACACAAAACAGGAACGCCAGGAAGCAAAGGGTAACACATCATCTGATGATAAAATCCAGAGGGGATCCGAATTAATTCGTGACAGTATGTTTGTGTAACTAAAAAACATCATGACATCAAAATGTGCAAATTTTGTCGGGTTTAGTTTATGTCACAATTTATTGACATTTTTTCCATCATCATTTGTCAAAAATATGTATGACCAAAATGTCACACAAAAACATCATGACGTATAAATGTAAAAATGTGAATTTTCTGTCATGTATGTGTGAAAAAAGTGATAAAAATGTATGCCAAAATATGAACCTAATGTCGAATCAGTATAGCGAGTTTGAAGGCGTCACGAAATTTTACCGACAAGTCGACATAAATGCTGAGTAATTTTTGCGTAAGTACAAATGTGTGTATGATTTCTACATTATGCGAAATCCGTTTCAGTTATTTCAAATTCACTACTTTCAAATTTTGAAATATTTATATGTATGTAATTTATTTTGGCTTTTCGCCACCCTTTGCGTTCGACTATATTGAAAAGATTTATTTTCAAAACTAATTTAATAATCAAAGTAGACACCTCCAGCTAAAATGCTAATATGATTGAAATAAGTATAACGTATAAGTATCTAATGTGTAAACAATATTTACCTATAATATAATAAAAACTGAATTGAAAAAATTAATCATACTCCAATAACTTAAAACCGCATTAATTCACGTCACGTTTTTACATACATACTTACATACATGAATAATACACAATGTGCGGGATATTATATACATTTTAGGTAGGTATTCTTAAAAACTGATATTAAATTTCAGTATCTGTTATAGATTATAAAATTTACTAAATCTTAGAATAAAAAAATGGCAATATACCTATTTCACAACTGGAGTCTGAACACGGCAACAAGTTGATGACTCTGACATGCCAATACATAATAGACCAAGAAAATTAGAAGAAGCAAAAAAAAAATCTGTAACTGATATCATATAACATACTACTAACTGCAGTAGGATATCATATGGCCCAAGCCCATGAAGCATATATTATGTTCCTTTGCTTAATACGAACATTTACTAGGTGAATTCACAAAAGAAATGCACCGAACACACGACCGATATTGAATTACCAAGAGGCACAATTTTCTCAGAATCAGAAACCATCAAAATAATTGCTTTCATATCAAATTGAACTCACATCTCTACGCTGCTGGATTGTAATTGGAATAGAATATAATTTCTTATTGATCATGTTGAATAACTAGTACCTACCTACCTATGTATGAGCTTTATAAAGTTAGCAATTAATAAAGTTGTTTTCAGATGTAGAAGTAAAATAGTATTTTGTTGGTGAATAGAGTATTTATATGTAGATTTGTAATTTGAAATTGAAAAAATTATAGTTTTAAGTTTTAAAAATCATCTTATTAGGCTGAAAAATAATAAAAAAAACCAGCAATGACAGACTTTTCTAACTCGCAAAATTTGTTTTGTACATTTATACTTCATCTCGTTCATTTATTCGCTCTTTATAGACTATAATTTATTTATAGCACAGATATCCCTCTCACTTCTCACAACATGGTATCCTACAACACGGTTTCATTCTAATACGATAATAAAATTGCGGAAATTCTCGTAAAACACGGTAATTCTACAATACATTGCACGGGAACATAATATGTACACTGTACAGGAGGGATTAACATAAAGGCAACACCTAAAAAATGCTATCGTGTTGGTTTAGTGCGGATCGATAAAGTACAAAAATCATATATAAAATGCAAGCGCATCTCGAAAAACCCTATTCTTGCCGGCTGTCCTTTTTGTCTAATTAAAAGAAACAGCAAAATAGTTTCGTCAGACAATGCACACTATGTGACATCGATGAAACTAATAAGTACAAGACACATAACAATAGGCTACTGCTGGCTTCATTAGCTTGTAAATACATTAGGTGTAATGAATTATGGTAAATAAGCTAACTGAGTCGGAGGCTTATTAAAAACAATTTTTTTCAGGGGCACATTTTAGTGTTTTTTTTCTTATTTTTATTAATATTTCTTTTGGGCGACTATACGAAAATTAAAAAAAACCCCATTTCTTTAAAAATTTGCGTACGATAGAAAATGTGTAAATGTGTGAGTTACACTTGGAAAGAGCAAGCGCAGGTAATCCCTACTGTACAGTGTACATAGAGTTTACTGTAACTATATAAATGAATTGAATGTGTTTTTTCAATAAATATGGTTTTCAAAACATTTGTATATGAAAACATTAAAATTGAAAATGACAAATCAAAATTTATGAAATAAAATAAAAATATTTAACCAGACAACGCTGAGCAGTAATTCATTAGGCCAACAGCTGTCAGATGTGTTCGATTAATGTTCAATGACACATACGTACAATACAATGTTTGTCTATATTTTTCTTTTTATTTCGATTTTCACTTTTGCGTAATTCTATTTTTCGACTCACTTATACATATATCAAAGGATTTTAGTTTCATGTAGGATAAGGTTAGAGCCAATTTTTTAAAGATATTGTAAATTTGTATTTTTTAATTCTTTCCTATCCCCTTTTTTGTATTTTTTTGCTACTACAGGTACTTCTCGACTTTCGACAGAGATAGGTTCCTAGACATTGGTCGTAAGTCGAATTTATTATAAAAAAAATCAAAGAATAATAAAATCCAACTCAAGTACAATCAGAAGTGTAAGCCACATACAAACGCGTATAATATGTACATCAGCGTGGTTCAAAATTTTTTTATCATCCAAAAAAAGTAAGTACATTAGGTACGTATGTATTTTTGGTTATTCAAAATTTTGAAGTTTCCCATATAAATTGTATGGGGAAAAATTAGTTTTTGGGATTTTTTGAATAATTATTCAATGTTAGGGAAATTCTTGCAATTAAACTTATAGGACTTGTAGAAGACTATCTAACGATGAATTTGATGTATCATACATATGGGGTTAACACTTCTAACACACCCCCACGGTGCCTCGAAAACTACCATTAAATCAAAAATATGTAAATTCTTCAGTGAATTGACTCTTTTGAGCACTTTATTCTCGTTTTGTTCTTCAAAAATTATTACTAATGGTCTAGTCTAGTGGAATATTTATCAATATTTATTAGTTAATTTTCATTTATTTAAACAAATTCAGTATGTCGATTTTGCGTAATTTCTGCTTAATATTTTAGCAGGAAATTTTTAGAAGGAATTTGAATGAAAGGA
>JANSTT010016816.1:0-19839 GCA_026745375.1 Platyura marginata | reverse complement strand
AGGTTTTTAGTAGAGCAGTTTTAATGTTTCTATCCGCGTTTATATCCGCGTATATATATATATATATATATATATATATATATCAATGATTACATAAATTAATTTAAAAATTTTATAAATAATAAAAAATTTTAAATAATCAAATAAATTTTTGGTTTTTAATGTGTAATTCGCTAAAAAAACATTTGAAAATCCGGTAAGGGTAAACTTAAACTAAAACACTTAAGCTACTATGAGTTTTCACCACAGATATAATATGCCTATGTATATAAAAGTGTTATAAATCAAACATCTCGTGTTTTGAATCGCTTTTCATAATCTCCGCTTTAAAGAAAATTGTCTTTAGCCAGGAATATTAATATTATTTTCGAATAAGAGTTGATCTTTGCAACATTCAAAACGATAGAATTCATTGTATTCGAGTTTTGAACAAATTTCAACTCCATAAGATTAAAATTTTCAAATTAACTTAAAAACAAGTAAAGAAGGCTACGCCAATTATAATATACTCGTATGAGTACCGTAGAGTGCCAAATAGAGTACCTCCCATAATAGTGTACCACTGGTAATACTATTAGGTAAAATGTGCCAAATACTATACCATGGGTATACTATTTAGATCTAATCTTATCATTGCCATCGATTAGAAATTTTGCGAAAAGATAAAAATAAAGAATACCGCTGTCAAATACAAAGGTTTTCTCTAGATTATACTACTCTGCCAAACTGTCAAACAACAAGACTGAGTATCAAATGCAAAGTTTCAAACCATTTTATTTGTATATATTTTGTACTGTAGAGCGCCAAATAGTATACGTCCCCAAATAGTGTACCCTGGTATACTATTTGGATCTGTATCAGGGTTAAAAAGTGGCATTTTTCATATAGTGTACCATTAATATAATCGGTAATCTACGGTACTTGTTTATTATCTACGCTACGTCTTTGTCGTGTCTGTAAAATAATTAAATACAAATGATTAAAAATCTTACAAATTACGCACAATTGATCGCGGCGCTATAACATTACGTCGTGGAACTTTTTGGTCTATTAATGAAATCTTAATTTTTTAATTCTCTAACATTTCCGTCGTACCCCAGCCTCACGTATACCTTGTCCGATTTGCTCCCAAAACAACGGAGATCTTACTTTAGGTTCTAGACTCTAAGGAATGTTGATCACGGACGGACGGGCGGATGGACGAACATACATATTTCGAGTCAGAATTTTGCGAGAAAGACAATGGTGTTAAATTTGTTCTTCTGAATGATGAATATTAAGGGACATTACCAACTCCGTACAAAGTTATAATGCTCTTTGCTATAATTCAAACAAACACACTCCACTCCACTCACTTAGGGTTTTGTTTATAAGAATTCAATTTATTTTTGGCGATGGAAGCGAGCAAATGTAAATTAATAATAGCAAAAATCAAATTAATCAATAAACTGTCAATATCCTACCGTAGAAAGTTTTTTGTTTAATTTGTTTGCCAAAATATTAAAAATCATGTTGCATAAAATTTATTTATGTGTATGTGTGTGTAAAAACTAGAAATCTGTTGTGTCATGCCACTTCGGGTAATCAATTTTACGTCGATCGAGGAGCCTATTATATTCTGCAAGTCAAAATATTTACCCACATACATACATACATACATGATTACATGCCAGCTAACATAATGAAATCACCCTTATCATTAATGAATCATTTATTGGAGAAACGTTCAAGAGCTTTTTGTGTATAATAATATGGAGACGGATGAGAGGCAGAAAATTTGCATATAGCTACCCGTACGCGTACATATGTATGAAGCAAACAAAATTTATATATTTTTACTAACAATGAAAAGATGTTCAAAAATATGTAGAATTGGTCTTAAACCGTTGCTAGGAATTTGATTTTTTCTCTGTAAATTTACATATATTGGAAATATTTTCTTTTGTAATACGAATAAGTAATGAAGTGGATGGGTACTTGACTTACAATGTACAATTATATTTTTGTACAATTAATTGTACCGTAGTATTTATTTTACTGAATTTTAAATGTAGGCACAAGGTATTTAGAGTGCTAGTATTAATCTTAAATCTTTACAAAATTTAATTTAAATAATCTGAGTAGACATGTAGGTACAATTATGCATATGACTGAAGAGTTTTATTATTTTTTTTATTTTTTTATTATTTCTAGTGAATAAACTAAGATAAAAAAAGATAAAAAAAATTTGGAAAATTCTCTCGAGAATATTTTCAAAAAAGAAAATTATCGACAATTTAATAACAGATAGTAAAAACGATTTTGATTATGTATTTATGTATTTAATGATTATTTGTAAACGGTGGCGTACAAAGCTTTTGTGGCGCTAGAGGCAAATTCCTAAAGTGCCGCCTTAAAATACTCCAAATACTTGAATGCCGCCCTAAGTGGCTCTTTGGACAGATTCTTGAAGCCAATCGGAATTAAGTGCTACTGAAAGTGTTTTACCTGATTCTTTCCGAGAACAGATTGTAAAATCAGGAACGGCGCTGGTCCCAAAACATCAAAGAAATTATCCTCAGCCAATAGAACACCTTATAGACGCGAGTATTTAATTTACTCAGAGTCCAGTGATTCAGAGTATTTTTTGTTGTAAATGATGCTTTATGCTCTTCTTGCTTTTGTGTCAGCTATTTGCCGTTTCAACGAAATTTTTCGCTTGCTTCGTACGTATTTTTTTGCTCGCTTCGGTCGCAATTTACCGCCCTTACCAAGGTGCCGCCGGAGGCATGCTTTGTACGCCACCGTTTGTAAATAAGGAATTGTTGTGAAATGAAAAAAAAAACAAATTATAGGTACATTTAGTTCAGTATAAATTCAATATGTTACGAATATCAAATAATTTAGTATAAAATTACAAATTATTTTCAGAATTGTCTTCCGAGTTTATTTTAAAGTAGTTATTCTTTAACAGTATTTAATTCATTTAAATTTCTGCCTTTAGAATTTCAATGAATGTTTCGCGACTCGAAACCCGTCCTCCATGATAAACATTTGTCAAATTGGCCAGAATTGGACAGACAAAATGTTCCGTATTCTCGATTTCATTTAAATTTACATATAGTGAAAATATCCCGCCTCTATTGGGTTGGCATGGCTTTGAAATAAGGTTCAGAAAAGACACCTTCTTACCATTATATTTCAACTGGTTCTTAGTCTAGCGGCCTTACATATCATATATGTATAGTATTACAGACAGACATGCATCATATCATATTGAAAGACCGGGCTAGCTAAAAGTTAGTTCTAGCATGGTTATTTATTTCAGTTAATTTTCAGATAATATTAAACTTTTTTATTAAAGCTAAAATATAAAATCTCATTATCCAAAATATTAACAATAGAATGTATTTGGATTTGGAAAATCATAAATATGCTGCAGAAAATTTCAACATCCTGAATTTGCATTTGGTTGAATATTTTATTACATATTATGAGAAAGTGAAATAAATTTCATATATGTATTATTGGAACAAACATTATTTATTGGTAAAAAAGTTTATAACCAAATTCAAATTTGCTGAAGCTTATAAATTTTAATTGGAATTTTGATTTTAATCTTTTACTGTATATAATTTTCTTTAAGAACGATTTCAGAGAAATCTTTGATTTGAGTGTTGTGTAAAAGGGGGTTTCTTTAAGTTTCATCTATGTAGGATTGTAGGTGTTCTTTAGGTAAAATGTTATTCAGACAAATCTATTTTAAATCGAAAAATCTAATTTATTTCTGATACTGAAGATTTGAATTACTTGGGTATATTGCAATAATAAATAGATTAAGTTCCCGAGCGGAAGGTGTTGTTATTATATATTCTACAATAAGTTTAATGATGTTGAAGGTAAATTTAAATATACAAAGTTTAGGATTAAATTTCTGTTGGATATTTATTTTGAATAATGTCTTTACCCATAAAGGTTCGCAGAATTATACAAAAGTAAAAAGTTTCCTTTATATGGGATACTTACCTAATATGATTCGATTGAATATAGTTAAATATTATGTTTTTTTCAACACAAACTAACCACTTAACAGATAGAATAAATTGACAAATATAATGAACGGCGATCAAATTGTTCAAAGTGACGCTAATCAGGTACCGGAATAAAAATATTGAAATATTTTTATTTTAATGTAACTATAAAATAGTTGTTATTAGTGAAAAGCTCTTAATATCTACTCTAGAAATATTTGTTTTTAATTTTTAATATTTAATGAAATTGAAAAAAACGACTTATGATCACTTTTATGATGTATGATGTTAATCAAAAGGTATTATTATTATAACATAACACAATTTTACACCATTATCTTTCTCGTGAAATTCTCTGAATATACATGTTCACGGCTGAAACTAGAAAGCTGAAATTTTGACAGTTTCTCTTATAGTCCTAAAGACCTAAAGTAAGATCTCTATCTTTGGTGCAAAACGGACAAAATATAGGGAAGGCTGTGGTACAGTGTAGACCTAATTTTTACAATTTTCTCGAAATATAGTCGAAATTTAGAAGAAATTAATTGATAAACAATTATAGAGAATACAAAAATAAACATTTTATTCATAGATATAAAAGTTCCACAACCTACCGTTGTGGCACTGCAATTAATTTTATGTAATTTGTAGAGTTTTTAATCATTTACTCGAAATTAAAGAGATTAAAAAAAATGAAGATTTCATTCATAGACCGAAAATTTCGGAATTATGGCTATTCGGGATTTTGGTACTATCCCCTTTTTCCCCTTTTCGGTCTATGAATGAAGGGATAGTACCAAAATCGAAAAGTTCTTTGCATGTGAACATTTTTTCTGCCTTTCTAATATTTGTTGGGAGGTTGTGCCAGAATTAATCCACTTACTTTTAGTCGATCTTAATAGAAAATAAACACAATTTTATATTCATACAACATACATACAATATTTATTCAATTCTTCCCTTTTTTTCGTGCTCGAAAATTTGAATCTACACAGTTTCATTTCACTTTACATATAAACCACTTTTATATGTTTTGCAATTGTTAAAATTTTGTTTGTTCCCTTAAGTCTTGACAGATTATTTTGTTTTGTTGTTGTGTTAAAATCAGACTCATTGGTTGGAGATTACATTTATGGTTTGATTGACATTATGAATATAACGATTATGATATAATGAAAAGAAATGTGTCTGACAATAAGCAATTCATACCTTTTTTAAGCCGAATAATACCCAAAATGGTTCATTTTCCATAAAGCTGTAAACATAAATAAACTTGAGACATAATATTTTTTTATTTTTTTCATATTTCAAGGGTTATTTATTCAGACAATCAATTATTATACTTACGTTATTATGTAGTACCTATGTATGTATGACGAAAAGGAAAAATCCTCTTTCTTATTGAGATAAATCAATTTGTTCGCCTTCTGCATTGCAAAATTTGCATTTTTCTAAAAATCAATTGAATTAATTCTACTCCATTACTTTGTCTACCATTTATGTGTCCTGTCGTTTGTTTAAGATTTATCCATAAATAAACAAGCGGTTTTTTAATTAGGCTAATAAATTTTATCTAAAAATAAATGTGAAAATGAACAATAAAATTGTCTTTTCTCTATATTGTCTGTGATGTCACATTAAACTTGAAAAATTTCTGGAAAATAAATCTTGGAGTAACTGACACTCAAGACTTTCTTTTGTTCTTTGCGTCTTTTTAACCATTAACGCTTTAAATGGATTAGATATAATTTCTCTAAATTATTAATGAGGTGTGATATTGATAAAAGAAATTATTTATTTTAATTTGAGTAAAACACATCAAATAAGACATCAAATTGATAAATAGATTAATTGAGTGTATTTATACCCGTATGATCTTAATCAAGGGTATTATAACTTTGGTACGGAGTTTGTAACGCCCCTTAATACTCATCGTAGAAAAAAAAACCACCATTGTCTTTCTCGTGAAATTCTTAGTCGATGTATGCATGTCCGTCCGATCGTCCGTCCTTCCGTCTGTCCGTGATCAAAATTCCGGCCAAACGGCTGAAGCTAGAAAGACAGTTTATTATGTAGTCCTAAAGTAAGATCCCTATTGTTTTTGGAGCAAATCGGACAAAAAATAGGAGAGGCTGTGGTACAGTGTTACATTATTGTAATATAAGCCATTCATTTACTCGAAAGATAGTCGAAATGTAGAAAAAATTAATATGACAATAATTATAGAGAATACAAAAATGAAAATTTCATTCGTAGACCAAAAAGTTGTACGAGTTACCGTTATGGCCCTGTAATCAATTTTATTGAATTTCTTGGGTTTTTAATCATTTAATCGAAAAGTATTTAGAGTACGGAGAAAATGAATATAATGAAATTAATAGAGAATAAAAAAATGAAGATTTAACTTAGACTAAAAAGTTCCACGAAATACCGTTATGACGCTGCAATCAATTTTATGTCATTTCTAGGGTTTTTAATCATTTGTATTCAATTTACCCTTTGTTAATTTATTGTACAGACAAAATAGACATGGACAAAGTTGTAAATAAAAAAATAAGTACTCATACGGCTATATGTATTGTAATCGGCGTAGCCAATTTTTTCTTCTTTACTGGTTTTATTAGAGTTTACGTAGTTTTTAAGTGCTACGTACTAATTTGGTTGATACAAAAAAAATAAAACCACATTTTTATTTATTATTATTTATTACCAAAAAATATTGAAAATATATGAAAACTCAATTTTGTGTAATTGTGTAATTTGAAAAAATGTTTGTAATCGAGTAATCTAATTTAAAAATATACTGTAATTTAAGAATTAAACCCATTCTCGACGAAAGCAAAGTAAAGCACCAAATTGGAAAAATTTACTTTGGTTATTACTCAAGATAGTTAAACATAATAAAATTAGGTAAAATTCCAAACTTACGAAACATTTCTGTTAGTGTTTTTTTACCCAATACTATTATTACGACATGACATGAATGAAGTGACATTTCTTGAAATGCGTGTACGTCGACTTGTTGGTAGAAAAGCAAGAAAATGAAGAAACCCTAGTTTAGAGTTTAGACGATATAATGGTGGAAAATTAGGACAAACTGAATTCAATGATTTTATCTACGACTTGCTTAATAGATCTTAATCTAAATCTAAATCGAAATATGAATTTAACCAAATATACAGATTAATTCGCTGCTATACGACATCACCAAACTATACGATAAATCTTACAATATTTTCTATTTTAAACAAAAATTATCTTTGACTATACGTGAATAATTCGGGTTGAAATGTTATTACCAGAAATAATAAATAATAATTAATCAACAGCAGTTTAAAAAAACAATGGTACTAATAACTGGCCTACTAATTGAACACTATTTTATTTACGAAAAAAACGATTCCTTTTCAATACACTAAGACTTCGTTTTCGAAGTTGCGTCGTTTATGCATCAACAATTTTTTTGAATTTTTTTTGTATAAAATCGTGATTTTTAGTATAAAAAAGATTGTATTAATGAAATGTAGAAAGAAAATAAAACATTTCAAATTGAAACTTAAAATTTTATTAACACTTATCGTATCAATGTTTCAAAATAAAAGAAAATATTCTAAAATGTATAGGCACACAGAGAGATATCATTTAAAATTTAGATAATAAATAATATTCTCCTAACAGCACTAATTCTAGGCAAATATTATACGCTCACATTTATTATGTGATGATTTTGGTGGAACCCATTAAAAGAAGTCTTATCGAAATACTATGTAATAGATTATTTCGATTTGTGTCGCCTTTCTGTGGAACCAATTAACGACGCAAATCGAGGTCTTGGTGTATGTTGTTTCACTTGACACAGAAAGACTAATAAATTGTCCCATACATTATTCTTTTAAAATGTAAGGTAGATTTCTATTTGATGACTGAGTAGCAGTGACTAGCTTGTAAAATACTCCTTAAGAAACCTTTTTCTTCTTCATAACACAATTTTAGTTAAAAGCATATTCGGCTGACTGGAATGAACTTTCATTGACTCCCCATACTACTATATACCTTCATTATCAAAATGGACCACAAGGATGGATATTCATAGCATGTGGTAAGCATCCAAAAATGTCTATTGCTTTAGAAATTAATGAGTTACATATAGGTACCTACATATATGTACTACGTACATATATAGAGAGATTAATTGAATTGAGTTGTCGAGTCTAAGAGCTTTTCAACGAATGTCGCCTTTATAAAATCTAAAAATACAACGGCCCCCCCATAGAGCTTTCAAATAAACATGAATCCTAAATCGTAACATTTTTGACATTAAATCAATTCTGAGCTAAGAATGTTTTCTTTGACGATGAAAACTGAATTATCTGATGTTTTTTTTATTCATAAATGTTAGAAATAAAATTTAAAAAAATCGTTTTTGACGTTTTACCTTATTTCATTTTTGTGTTTAGTTAATTATTTCATTACTGATGATATCATTCTGAAAAATGAAAATTATTCAACGAGAAAATGTTATAGAATGCACACTTGTTTTTGTGATGAGTTGGCACTTTGTAATGTTCAATACAGCTGGCACGTTTTGAAATGGTTTAAATTTTAAAAAATTTCACACGTTTTTTTTCTACTTCAAATGAGCATTTCCCCAAGTTAGATTGGGCAAATTAGACAAATTAGTAGATCAAATGACTGACTCAATGCGCAAGTACGAGTATATGTGCAATATAAATATTAACTTACAAAATAAAATCCAAATCCCAAATATAGTCGATGTTTAACTAAACTAAATAAAAAATATTGTAGGGGGGAGGGTGCATAAAGTAGACACATTTTGATTTAAGCCAAGTATCTCTGATATCCGGTCCCTTCTTATAATGTACAAAACACTAATTATTTTATCAAAATTTCACCTCTTTTAGCTTTTAAGTTCCCACACGTAACCGATAATCCTAAAAAATAACTTTTTACATTACTGATGTATGTATATCCTGGGAAATTCATAAAATTATGGTTACAAAACTAGGCAAAATTTAAGTAGAGGTTAATGTATCAGAAATATATATAAATTGATGGTAAAATAACATACTTAAGATTTAGACACAATATAAATTTAAAAATGAAAAATCCCTGTTTTCATCGTCCATCTTTTGGATGGTTTTTTCCATTTCTATTCCTATACCTATTATACATTTTCTAGACTAAGTTTTGTTAAAAAAAAGCATTTAAAACCCTCCAATAAATTATTATTATATGAATTTAAAAAAAAAATGTTTTTCTGAACATAATCAACAATCTGCTCAAAGTCTAGCATTAACACCACCAGCAGCAACAATAGTTTCACCTGTAATGAAAGCAGCATCATCAGATGCTAGAAAAGTAACTACACCGGCAATATCATTTGGTTGGCCTACTCTGAAATATTAAAAATTATTTATTTCAAATATTATGCAAATTTTTTGATATTTATTAACAAACCTTCCTAAAGGTATTCTTGATATTGCCTCTGTCCTAGCAACTTCTGAATCAATAATCTTTAAACAATTAAAAACTCATAATTTCCTAATTAGTTTTCAAATTAATAATCTTACCGCTTTTGCAAACTTTGTTTTTACTAATCCAGGCGCTACACAATTCACACGAATATTCTCTTTTGCCAATTCCATACTCAAAACTTTCGACAACCCAATCAGTGCAGTTTTACTAACAGAATAGGCACCTAACATCTATAATACAAATTGATTATTACATAAAAATCCGATCAATTTTTTATTTATACGACCTCAGATGGAGCATATCCGGCTATCGACGAAATAAAAATGATATTAGCACCTGGACGATTTTTCATAAACGATACAGCATCTCTGGCCAATAGAAAAGAAGCCTTCACATTAATGTCAAATATTTTATCCCAAGCATCTTCGCTACAATCTAAAACATTTCCAAAGAATGGATTTACAGCAGCATTTGAAACGAATATATCTAAGACTCCAAATTTCTCAATCGTTTGTTTGAATAGATTTTGACGATCTAGAGCGCTACCAACATGACATTTTACACCATACACAGTTAATCCTTTGTCAGATAGCAATTTCACGGTTTTTGATACATTTTCCGGTTTTCGACTACTGACGACAACTTTGGCGCCTTCAACCGCTAATCGCTCTGCTATGGCCAAGCCAATTCTGTTCAATTAAAAATCAAATTAGCAAATATGTATATTTTAAACAAAAAAGTTTACTGGTACAAAATATTCAAAACAATCAATTCACTGTAAGTAATCAAAAATACCTTTTTGACTTCTGATGAATAGAGTGTAATGTGTAAGTCATCATTAGAATAAACAATTTTACAGTTTTTAAAAAACTTTCTAAATTTATTTACCAGCGCTAATGGCTCAGTTGTAAAATACTTGTACCTTAATTGTATGTTTAAGGATTACCAGTGCTAAATACTCCACATAAAATGAATTTAAAAACGAGCATTACAAAATTCTATTCAATGAATTTTTTTTGTTCAATTCTATGATATTAGATTTGTCCCCCATTGTGATTATTCCCAGGAAAATTAGTAAAAAAAAAATTTCGTTTCGATAACATTTCCACGAAAAAATTATTCCCATGAATTTAAAATTTTGTATTTTTTATATGGGTTTTATATACGCTCAATTAGACGGGTCTGCTCAGCATTATAAATATTTTGACCGGAAGATTCCAACAACTTCACCATACATACATATATACAACGAACTGATTCCACTACATTATAGTCATTTATAGATAGAAACAATCAATGTTAGTAAATATTACTTATTTTTACCCATACACACAAGCCCACAGTTATAAAATAAATTATTGTAAAATTACTCAGCAATAAATACAACACTTATTATTTTATACACTTACCCATCTGTAGACGCTGTTACAATGGCAACTTTGCCTTTTAATCTTTGACCATAAACACTATTGTTTTGTAACATAATTGTATTAATAATTCTCTAGATGTTGTTTTTCTCCAAATGACTTTCATATATTGGTTGAACTGCTGTCCGACTTTCAATTATTTCCAAAAACCAAATTTTTACTGTGCTATCACTGTAAAATTAGAGATAAAAATATATATACACATATGGTATATAAAAATGATTTAAATAATGATTAAAAGTAATGTAGGCACTGGTATCTATAATACAATTATACTCTCAACATCTTAATATATGTGTGGAATCAATTTTATATAAAACTCTCTTACTCAATTAAGACAATATTGACTAGTACTAGGGTAGCTCGATTATATGTACATATTTAATGCTAAAATAAAAATCGAAAAATCAGTAGTTTCCTGCATAATTATTAATACTTAAGCTCAACAAAAAATTTATATATAATTAAACAAAATTGCCATCAAGGATAAAAAGGTACCTATATATGCCCGACGAGAGAGATTATCAAGGCTAATATGGCCCAAGAATGAAAGAATGTTCAAAGGTACAGACTAAAATGGAAAGTGATATGTACATTCGTGAACTTTGAACACGACATTCTATTGTACTACAGATTCGCAATTTCTCTTCACTCTTGATTATTGTTTTTTTTGTTTTGGTAAAGCCCAAAAGAATAAAAGGCCAAATTCCAAATATTTAGAACAAGTACTTATTCTAAAATTTCAAAAGTCCCAAAGGTGGTGGACGACACAAGTAAAAGAAAAATAAGAAAATCTGAATAACAAATTTGGCGCAAGTGGGAAAAAATACATTCCTCATTTCTTTCCTCTTAATACACCGCCAAGCAGCATAAAGTTTTATTTGTTAAGCATAGTTATGTACCTAGTGTGTGAAATTTGTCCGCTCTTATCAATAACACAATTATTCTGGTAGTATTTTCAACTGATAAGTATTTAGTATATTTTCTATCAAGAATCCAATCAGTGCAATCATATTGGTTTTTATTTGAAATAAAAAAAAACCACAACTACAAATAATTTTCTGATAAGAAACTGGAAAGATATTTCGCACAGCTCTATTCTATTGATAAGAAAGTTTTCCTATATATATTAAAAGTCAACATTCCACAATTTACTACAGTTAGTAATGTTGATTGTGTATGGTTGGTTACAATTACAAGTAAATTATAAGTAAGCAAATCGGAATTAACGTGTGAGTACAGAGAGTATATGTACATGTACATAGATTTCTTGTATATACCTATTGGTACCTACATAAGAATACTGTACAACAGCTGTTATTACACACGTTCGTTACAGCACCTTCACAACACACATGAATGAAATCGATTTTAAAATAGCACTACACGCACGTCAGAAATAAGTACCAGCGCAATAAAAGCTGAATCAAAATTGAAATTATTCCACACTTGAATAATGTAAATGAATGATTTGGTTTGGAAAATTTTTGATCTTATTAGTAAATTAAAGTGAAGTTTTTAAATTACCATCATGACTGAGGATAACAATTTGGATCAGTGTTATGCAGAAGTGTTAAAGTTAATTGAAGAAGCTGGTCAGGTTTGTTGTTTTCTTCTTTATTTAAGTATCTTGTTTTCTATACAATTATGTCTCTTAATTAAAATTATTATCAGATCATAGCCAATCGGAATAATGAACGTAAAACGGTAGTACAAAAAACTTGCGATGTTGATCTACTCACAGAAACCGATCAAGAAGTGGAAAAACTTCTTATGGACAATCTGAGCAAAGCATTTCCCACACATAAGTAAGAAAATTGACACATTCATTAAAAATCAATAAAAATTTGTATTTTTAGATTTATCGGTGAGGAAGAAACCAGTGAAGGTAAAAAGGCTGAACTAACCGATTCGCCAACATGGATTATTGATCCAGTTGATGGAACAATGAATTTCGTTCATAGTTTTCCACATTCTTGTATATCGGTTGCGTTAGTTGTCAATAAAATTACAGAAATAGCCATTATATACAATCCAATTATAAAACAAAAATTTACGGCACGTCGTGGATGTGGTGCATTTTATAATGGTGAACGAATTCATGTGTCTGGACAAACGGATATTTCAAAGTCTTTGGTAACCACTGAATTTGGAACATCAAGAGAAGAAAGTAAATTCATTGTGACCATGGAGAATATAAAAAAAATTGTTGCCACTGCACATGGGTAAATATTATATTGCCTTGATATCTCTTAAAATTAATCACAAAAAAATGTATTTGTTGGTTGCGTAAAAATATTGAAACCATCTAACCACGTTTGTCGGAAGAAGGTAGACGTTGAAAATTAGTGTAGCCATATTGTAAAGAAACAATATCTGTTGTGGCATCAGGCTTGTTACAATATTTTTGGTAATCAACTATAAAACAGGTCTATGTCAAACGACGTTTCGTATATAGTCACATTTGCATAGAAACAGATTGCAACTCAATTCCGTCCAAGTTGCTTTTAAGTGTTCATCGTTGACGACGAAATAAATTTTTGACACCGAATAGTTGTTTTTGAAACCAATTTTTAATTCTTACCTTATTTTACGGAAAGGGTATTTTTACAACCATGAATGTCCAACATTTGCAATTGGTTTTTATAAATAACCGTTCTACAGCTTATCTAACAACTATCTAAATATTTATACGTGTTACTCTAATCAAATATCAAGAATTTACTGCCATGGATCCTTAAACATTCCTTTTACATTATTCTTTTATTACAGAATACGTTGCCTTGGTTCAGCCGCCCTAAATATGGCAATGGTTGCACTTGGTGCGGTCGATGTCAACTATGAAACTGGAATACATGCCTGGGATGTAGCCGCTGGTGATTTATTAGTTCGTGAAGCCGGTGGTGTAGTAATAGATCCAGCTGGTGGACCATTTGATTTAATGTCACGAAGAGTTTTGGCAGCCAGTTCACAGCAATTGGCTGATGATTTTGTTAAAATACTCACGCAGTTTTATCCACAACCTCGTGATTAATGAAAATGCTGTCGTCAATCTGGATTGAATTTTTTTTTTACTCTTATAACGTAAATGCTCTTCCTTTTTAATATATAAATGCAATGATTGTCCTCTTTATTGTTATAGGATGTAACTAAATTAAATGTGATACGATTATTAATATAGAATGGTGTAATTGTAGATACAACTATTGTACTATCTGTTAAAAAAAAATATTACAAAATAAATTATTTATCTATTTAACTTTTGAGTGGGCACTATTTATTTATTAATTACTGAATATATACAAAGTCGGCTAGTCTTCAAACTAAGTGTGTACATATATTGGTAAGGTATTATCTACAATTCTACAGGCTAATAATAAAGAAATTAATATGAATTCAAAATGAATCAGTATTGTCTAAAGAAAGAAAAATTATACAAAAGAAAGAAATGAAAATTGTAAGACAAAATGAGAATAAAAAAAAACTAAATATAAAGGCAGTATAAACATAGTCATACTTATATCCCTAGTACACGCACCAGCAATCATGAGCCAGAAAAAAACTTAGGACAAGTTAGCAATCCTGAAACTCCCCAAAGTATTTGCACGTTTAATACTGATAGGTAGCGAGTTCCACGGAGAAAAAGACCACACAAAGAATTAGTAAGCTGCAGGGAAGTATGACGCATGGCGATAATATTGAGTGTTTCTTTATCTATACTCTATTCAAACCACTATTAGTTAGTTAGTTCAATACCATATTTATTACATTTGCTGTTGTATATATGTATATTTAGAATTCTACTTTTAACGAAACGAAATAGTCAGGTTGCTAATGTATGTCCGCTCGTTATGGGTTCCAAAATAGATTATATGTGATAAATTGGTACAATTCATGCCCCCGAAGACGAAATGCAATGTTGTCAAGTCAATCTTTATCACATAAGAACAATTTCGCCACTCACAACGAGCGATCGTGGATTTTTGTTAATCACGCCAGACTATTTGATTTCGTTTTTGATAATAACCACCCAGGTGTCAGAATCAGAAAACACAACTTACAATCGTGGAATTAGGTAGTTACAATGTTTAACTGTTTAACTGAAAGAAAGTGGGAAGAAGAACTATACCTCAGACGTTTGTTTAATTTTACTAGCGTCAATGTACTTAGAACAGAAATATTGAAAAAATACAAAACGATAGTTGATTTTCTTTCTCAAAAATGTTTTTTTGTATATCTTGCCACCATTTAAAAAAAAACCCAATATTTAAGTGATAGGCAATTCTATTTAAATATTTTCCTGTATGTTAGTTTTTCCAAGCAAAATATTTATAGAAAAAAAATACAAATTTGTATGCATAAACATTTCACATTTTAGAAATGTCAATCAGCAATTTAATCAGAAAATTTTTATATGAATAAACATTATACATATTACATAATATATTATAAGTGTGAAATGCCATCAAGAGTTACTACAAATCAGTCGTATATATAGTTTTTTTTTTTGCATGTTTGTCTATTTTTATTTTAGTAATTGCAATATAATATTATTTAACCATACAAAAAGAAATATTCCCCAAATTGTAATTTTTCGTTTAACTTGTTGAACAAATTTCTCTAGGAACCACCAATGATTGATTAAAAAACATATATAAATGACTAAATAAAGCATCTTGCTTTGTTACCACTTTGATAAAAATAAAATAAATTTTTGTTTGGTTTTCTTTTTTTTTTTCGTTAAATTTTAAACAAATATTGAAGTTGATCGACATCAATATCAAAATTATCGAATAATATAGCCCCAAAAAATATATGCTAGGCGAGTATAAGCCAAGCCAGAAACAGAATGGTCACCCATAGGAATACTTTCGATAGAAATTGTTCATCTTCGTATTGCACAGTTCCGGTGTCTACAAATTAAAAATAACCAAAAGTCATTTTAAATTTAAATTGATTTTGAATTAAAAATTTACATGCTGGTCGAGGTTCGCTAAAGTTAAATGTTGATGTAAAGAAACCAAAGGGAAAAGCACCAATACCGAATGACATATGAAAACCTCCATCGCCAAATCCAAAACCTTGAAAACCGGGTACAGCTTCGGGTTCAACACGTTGGCCAGCCGGTCTTGGTGGTACTTTTGTTCTAAGATTAAATTGAAAATTTAAAAAAAAAACTCAACAAAACGACATAAACCCTACCTTGGATCTTCCTGATTGGTACTCCCTCGACCATACAGTGGAATAACCTTTTCTTTACTAATTGCCGCCTTGCACACCGGACACAATTGTCGATGTGGTCGAGTTTCTAACCATTGATGCAAACATGGCCAGCAAAATAAATGACCACACATACTAACAACCGCATCTTTGGCTGTATCCAAACATATATTACATTCGTATATTGAATCATCTTTTTTATCTTCCGTTTTATCATTAGCATCACTCTTACTGCTGGCCGATGGTTGTTCTTTTGATGGACCAACGGATTCGCTAGTTGATGGTGTTTCCATTTCTTCAATAAAATATTTTCAAAATAATGTACTGGGGGAGTTCTGAATATTATCAGCGAACATACTAGACAAATTATTAAGTATTCTAACAATCACAGGTTACCTGACTCAAAAAAAGAATTTTCGTATTCTAAATTCATTTTTTTATTAAAAATGTGGTTTAAAATAGAAAAAACCTAACAAATCACTGATGAAATACTATGGGAAAAAAAAGAATATTGGAGTCTTCTAAGTTTTATTCTATTCTCGATATGAAATTCAAAATGAAAGTACATAGTAGCTAGTTGTTAGTAAATAATGTAATATGTAGAAAAAATAACCTGGAACCTATGTATGTACAGTACATAGATATTATTTTATCACTGATAAAACAACGATTATTTTTATTTGCATACTAAATTTATTTTATTAATTATTTGCTTCCTGTCATAAATAAATTTCATTTATATCCTCCGTCTTATAAATATTTTTCTTCAACTACTTAGAACCAATGGAGATTATATCATATAGCCTAAGACCAAAACTTAGTTTTTGTTATAAACTATAAAATAGAATCACTATTGAAGACGGGCTCTTAGTTCATATTTCATAAATGTATTGCATGTTCTGTTTTCTTTTGTCAATATTTTGCACTGAATATGATTGTGAACTTACAACCCGCGGTTCTAAATTAGAATGGAATGTAGTACCATGCCGCCCAAAAACTATAGCATAGATTAAAAAATTAAAATTTCATTCTTGCTTGATACTTTGAATGAACTGATTCCAATTTTTTTAGTCCAAGTTTATTGCACAGATGTGCTGGAGATGGAAGAAACATTTTTAAACTCTTCCAGGACCAAAATAAAAACGACTGTAAGGTCTATCTAGATATAATTACTGGACACTCAACCTTAAAAGAATTCTTATAAGAAATAAGAATTTTAACTAAGTTCTACGAAGACAATAAAACGCCATTTTATTTCATAGTGCAATATTAATTTTAATTTTCACGCAACTAATTTTATTTTTCTAATAATAAAACTGAGTCTACTCTATGCTTGAACAACAGCAAGTGAATAAATGAACTAAATATACATATGACGTTGTTTTCAACCCTTATTTTATAGTACGTGGCGGTCAAATAATTGTTCGACAGGCGCTGTGTTGTGTTTGTCTTTTAAAATATTAATATTTCGTGGATGATAAATATCTGGAATGAATTGCATAATTTTTAATTACATGAACTGTCGACCTTTTAGAATTTTTCCAATAAACAAAAATTGCGAAACTGATGTCCTTTTTATTGTACCAAAAAATACTAAAATACAATAAATGACATATTAATAAAATCGGGGAATCTTATTCATGTTTTGTGGCGCTAATTGAAGGTAGGTATTATGGGAGAAATCATTTTAAAATTCTACTTTCAAACCACCAAATCAGAATTATTCCATTGTTCGTGGAGTGACAGCACCAGCAACGAAAAGTGAACTGGACTTAAAGGTTTGTATTTTTCAATATTATCCGAGGTAATATTACTGTTGGATTGTTTCAGCAGTATTTTATTGTCGAACAGTTCCCCCCCTACATACTATCTCCATATACTGATTAATTAATAATAATAATACAAAATTAAGGAACATGAAATACCGGGATTCTGGGTTTTAAAAACAGGATTTTCACTCCGTGATCCCTACTATCATACTAGTGCTGGCTGCAATTAAGTAAAAATAAACAAAAACAATGTTTGTGAATAATATTTTTTATCATGAGTTGTGCACACACAGATTAATTCAAGTACATATTTATAGTTTCCTTTAATTGTGTACATACCAATATGTAATAAAAAGAATAGAAATATCGTACCATAATTGGACCGAAAAAATATTACGCAGTGGAAATGTCAATGTTTAAAAATTATTGTTTTTCGTACAACAACGATCTCCTCAATGGGTTAGGCGGTCAGGGTCATAAAGCGTAGGTCAACCATTACGTGTTGGTCACGTTATTTATGTGCTTATAATCTTTCTATAATTAGGTAAGTAAATTAAATTTATCCAACTTATTTTGGATAATAATTTTATTAGTGTGCGACGCAATTTTTTATTTTTTTTTTTGGCAAGGGAAACAAATTGGATTTGGGATTTGATACCTAAATGTTGCAAGTGATAATAAAATTTACCTGTATCGGAAATCATGTTTTTGATGAGACGAAAAAATGTCTTATCCAAGAAATCTGTAGGTGTTTTTCCACTAATAATTCGTAAGCACTAACAATTTGTCACTTTTTCGTTCTTAAAAATGTATGCTAATTTTTATTAGCATTGATCGGAATGATTTTAATTACGGACTTTCCAATTGATCGATTATTTTAGGTGAAGCAAGCGCAAAAAATTAAAAAGATTTATTGTAGGAGAAAAGCTGAAATGACGTTTCTGTTGATTTTGACATGGCTTAGTCTTGCCATATCTTGAATTTAGAATTATTGTACAATGGAGAAATTTCGGTGATAAGTATAGTTGGCAACACTGACTGACATGACATAAATGATTTTGTTTATCTATACATTCCAATTAATTTAACAAAAAAAAGTTAAATGTTGCTAAAATAAATTATAATTAAAATACAAAAGAGTTTAATTGGATTTGTACGATTACACAGATATTGTATTATTTTAGTTAATTTATTTTTATGTGATAAGACAACTACTGCATACTCTGTAAGTTCATTTAATTTCTTACAATTTGCGCAGTCATCCTTATCAGTGATTTCTATTATTATTATCAGTTAAGTAAATTGCCTTTTTAAATTTAATAGATACTCTATAGCTGGAGGCAGTAAATCAAACGATACACAATGGCTCTATCAAAACCTATTTACAATTTACTTGGATGTTATTTTGAACAACTGTTCAATCATCCAATTAGAACAAAATCAATAACAAGGCAAGTATTTACTAAGTACCTATTCTAATTAAATTATTTATTTAAATATTTACTTTCATTTTTTTTGTCATAATCATTGTGTTGCGTAATTGAAATCTATTATCTAATATTGTTTTCTTTATTTTTAGTTCTGTTATCTTAACTTCGGCCAATTTAGCTTCGCAGAAAATTGCCGGCAACAGGTCTATAAACCAGCAGAGTTTATTTGCTTATGGATTATTTGGGTATTAACTAACTGGTATATATGTACAAACGAACCAAACTTCTAATACTTACCTCCTTATTTGAATAGTGCCAATTGTGGTCCACTATGATAGGAGCATCTACATTATTAATCTGGCGGAATTCTTATCTTAAATTTTTTTTTACTACCTATATCTGCTGTCATATTCTCGCCTATGATTTTAGCTAATCTCTACCAAGATTCAAGAATCACAATTATAGACAAATACAAATTTATATGAAT